>JAIKVE010000282.1:0-23765 GCA_024679115.1 Phytophthora pistaciae | reverse complement strand
CGGGCGTGATCTTGAGCTCGTCGGCTGGCTGGCGCGCGGCAGCGCCGCCCTCCATCGGGGCGCGGTTCTGGCGGTCGCGGTCCATTATATTTGCGTCCGCCCGAGGCGCCTCGTGTCCTTGCAAATGCGGCGAAGAAAGCGAAGTGGCCGACCGGCAGGCAGTCAAGCAAGCGGTCACGAGGATGCGGTCGGTAAAGTCGAAGTCCCCGCGCAACGCAGCGGACCCTGACGCTAGAGCGTTAGGTTTAGAAACACGCACAGCACCTGTGGGCCGGGAAAACAGGCAGGTGGCACTGCCGACGGCCTTGCAATCGCGAAATGGTGAAGTGGCCGCCGAGGCGGCATATCAAGGCATCCGGCCTGCTGGCGCTTCCACCTGGTCGGCGCGCTTCCCCGGCCATGCGCGCGGGTGACGCGGCAGTAAAGTTCAGGCCCACCGAACTGCGACATCTTGGTTCTTGTATGGACCGGCCGGTTTCTGCGCCGGTTGGTCCGACTCTTGCAGCGGAGCCGAGGATACTTTTCGGATGGTGCCGCCACCAGCTGGCAAAGCGGCACAAGCGCGTTGCACTTTCCTGGTGACGGAGGCGCAGAGGTCAAGTCGCCGCTCTGCTCTCTGTTGCCGCATTCACATCTTGACAGTTTGGGGGCCGCCAGCCACTGGCCTCGAACTTGTTTTGCTGGCGCGAGGCCCGGCGGCTGGCGAGATGGAGATCTAACATGGAGCTGTGGCCGCAGACTCGACCGAACGCAACGCCATTTCTCCGCGATTTCGACAGATTTGAATACGGTGAACCAAATATATCTCGGTTGTGTGGCCGCGGAATCGATGCCGGATCTTGCCATTCCGATGGTAAGCCATTCGAGTAACTCGGCGCTAAAATGCCAACGTAACCGACTGCAAAGTGCAGCATACCGTACGCGGAGGCATCGGATTTCCAAAGTGGCTCGCATTTTCATCCTTTTTCATCACGACTGTACCGTACGGCCTCGCTGCTTCGAGCCTTCCGCCAGTGAACCAGCATTGGCGGGATCAGCTCGAGGTCTCGCGTGTCTCTATGGGCATTCTGGTCTGCCAAGAACGACAAATTGTCGTCGACAAGGCGAAATTCCTGTAAGCTTACTTACACACAGTGGTAACAATCGACTGCTGTACATACCGGTAGTCGCCAAAACATTGCAGCCATTGTTGAAACCGTCCGTAGTGGAAAGTCTTGTTGCCATGAAAAAGCAAGACTCAGTCGCCGCCTCGAAATATGGATGCTTGCCCATTGCATTAGCCAGCAGCGAAACGGGGATAATTAGCGGGGGCATTGCAAGCGCTGTGCCTCGTTACACCAGGACCACCGGCAAGCCACGAGACGCCAAGTTGTTCCAGCCCGAGATGCTCCGTGCGATCTGTTTGCCCGCAGATGAAGGCGACCTTCGGGACAGCCTCGGGCTGGATTCGCGCCGGCGACTCCGTACGTACATTGTAAGACAGTAAGACATGGACATTGGCTCGTGTACAGTACGAGGAATCGTTGAAGGCAATTTGCGCTTGACGTCCCCATGATCCCGTCCGGCGTGACTACGGTGCTGCGCTGCTACGGCAGAATTCAACATTTCGCGCATCAGTTGCCAGCTCGTCAGCGCAGCGCTCTCTGCTGCGCAATTGACCCTTTTTCATCGAGTACGACGTGCGCTGCCGGAGAGGAGTGGCGATCCTGTAAGGGTGTTGTTGGCAACTTGTTGCAGCAACACTCACACCTCAACGCCTCTTACAGGTGTACG
This sequence comes from Phytophthora pistaciae, assembly GCA_024679115.1. Lineage (NCBI taxonomy): Eukaryota > Oomycota > Peronosporomycetes > Peronosporales > Peronosporaceae > Phytophthora > Phytophthora pistaciae. The sequence continues at coordinate 21,992 of JAIKVE010000282.1, read as the reverse complement.
CACGGTGAAATACATGTTTTTCAAGAAACCCGACCTTGAGACCAGCCAATTGACGGTCACTCACACACGGTGCATTTACAAAACGTCACATCGACTTGCACAGGTATTGACTTACAGAGACCATCTTTTTAGTCCGCCCATATTTTAGTCCACCCATTTTTATTAGTCCAACTCTAGCGCCATCAGCACTTCGGCCAAATGCTCCGCCACGCCGGCGATGATGCACCCCTGACGCACGCCACGACTCGGCGACTGCTGCTGCTGTTGCTCGCCACCTTGACCTACCTCAGCTGCGTAGTCGCGACTGGTGACAGCGCCCGCACAGCTGTGCGGCTCGTAACCATCCACCCGCACAACGCCAGCGCCTTCACGGAGGGACTCGTCTTCGACGACGGCGCACTCATCGAGTCCACGGGGCTCAACGGCGCGTCCTTCATCCGCAAGTACAGACTGTCGGACCTCAATACCGAGTACTTCCGGGCGGGGGCCACGCAGAGCGTGCCGTTCTTGCAGGAGTTCCGCTTCGACGATGCCATCTTCGGCGAAGGCGTGACTGTGCTGGGCGACAAGCTGTTCGCGCTGACCTACAAGGCCGAGCAGGTGCTGGTGCTGTCTCGGCACGACTTCCAGCTGCTCGGTCAGTTTCCCCTCTCAACTTCCACCAAGGAGGGCTGGGGACTTACCACGGACGGCGAGTTCCTCATCGCCAGTGACGGTTCCGCCAAGGTGCACTTCTTCGATCCGCACAATGACTTCAAGCTGCACCACAGCATCACCGTTCGCAAAGACGGCGTGCCGGTCACAAATGTGAACGAACTCGAGGTCGTAGAGGGAGAACTGCTCGCCAATGTGTGGTTTGAGGACCACATCCTGCGTATTGACATCGCGACCGGAGACGTACTGGAGCAGATCGACCTGGACTGGATCCCCAACATGGTGGCCAACATCCATACCAAGGCCATGAAGAGGTCGCCCATAATTAAAGATGCGGTGATGAATGGGATTGCCTACGACCCGGTGAGCCGTCACGTGTTTGTGACCGGCAAGCTCTGGGACTCCATGTTTGAGCTCGAGCTCTCGTACCTGAAATCCCGCGAACGATCACTTGCCCCTTGAGCTCATCCAAACTTCGTCAAAAGTACCTCCAGCATCAACGTAGTAAGGTACTCGTGACGAAAGTGAATCATTTTACCCAAGCAGCAAAAACAACAACTTAGAGCAAAGATACATGTATTCAGCAAACAGCACTACGTAAGATACGACAATATCGGCTACATCAAGACATGAATACGTCCGCTTTCGATCAGCAGGAAGTCTGGCGTTGGTTCATCCGACGTCTTACGCGAACTTCTCCGAGTGGAAGTCGAACACGGTGCCGTCGGCCTTGGAGGATGAATACTTCTTGCACACGTTGGCCAGCACTTCCTCCAGCTCGTGGGGTCCACAGCAGAACACGCCCACTTCCTCACCAGGGTGTTTGGCTCTAGCATCCGAGAATACCTTGTCCCAGTCCGGTCGGCCAAAGTGCGTGAGCTGCTTGGTATCCATTCCAGACACGAAATCCTTGCCCGTTTGTTCGTGAACGAACTCTTGGAACATCTTGAGCTGTGAAGTGATTTCTTCTCCACCAAGCACGACGGTGCTCAGGTACTGGTGCGTCTCAATTACGTTGTCACGGTCCATTTGAGCAATCTGCTTCATGGTGCCCTCGAACCAACTCAGTGATTCCTGACCACGAGTCACCCAGTGGAAGTAGAGCTTCTGGATCTGGAACGAGCTTGGGTGTCGAACGTGGTTGCAGTTCAGGCAGCGGTTGTCCTCCCAGAGGTGAACAACATCCTTCAGAATAGAAGCGAATGGAGTAACTCCAATGCCGCCACCGATGCAAATGACAGTCTTGTAGCGGTGATAGTCTTGGGTTGGAGCACCAACAGGACCGTCCAGGTATACATCAGGGTACTGCAGGTTGCATGCGTGGCAGTCCGAAATGACACGAGCCATAGCATCAGTCCAGTCACCGCACACACGGATGTGGATGCTGATGTAGTTGTCGCCAGGAGCCGACGAAATCGTGAACGGGTGCCATTCATGGGACGAAATCTGGGGACAGTTGATGTACAGGTACATGCCAGGTCTGTAGACAAACCGCCGGGGCTTCTCGATAAACAGCGCGACGGTGCCGTCCAGCTCCATTGCCTCCATGATACGCACAGGCGCCGCGAACATCTTTGCGTAGCGGAATCGGCGCTCGATCAAGTAGATCAGGAATGGCGGCGTGATCCAGATGTAGGCCGAACAGCGAGCAAGCCATGACGTGGCTCCATGGAAGGCCAGCACAACCAGGAAGGGCCCGAAGAGCATGTGCGAGTACCAGAAGAGGTTGAACTTGCCCTGGCGGAACTTGGGGATCGCAGCGAGCGGGAACGAGATGCACGTGATCATCAGAAGAATCACACCCGTCCACACTGGTAGCGCTTGCAGCATTGTCGTGAAAGGAGGACGTTCACCGTTCACGAACGTTGAAACGTGGCGGGTGACGAAGATTGACCGCTTGACTTCGTCTGGGGTGGCGACCAGGTACAGGTAGATCTCGTTGAAGACGTGGGCGATCGTGTGAATGAGGCCAGCGGTCAGGAGAACGCTACCGGAGATCTTGTGGAACGCGATGCTGTCGTCGAACGGGATGTAGCGCCAAAGGATGCGGCTGCGCTTCATGACCTGCGTGATGGATCGGCACATGGGCAGCAACACGAACACGCAGTTGAGCATCGCGACCTGCGCGTTGGCGCGGGCGATCCGCAGACCCCAACCAATTGTCGGATCGACCTCGTACACGAACCACTTGACCCAGAACGCGATGTTGTTCACAATGAAGTAGAACAAAAGCCACCAGATGCGGAGCTTGTTGTCGCTGTACCATTGACCAAACTTGCTCTTGGGGCGAATGGGTGCCGAGTAAACGGGCTTCGCCTTCTCGAGATGGTACGAGTCCGTCACGTACGGCTCAAACACGCCGCAAAACTGCTCGAATTTCATGGCGTCGTTTTGAACTCGAGCTTTGCGGAACATGAGCTTCGCCACCGTCGTGAATTCCATGCCCACCACGTCGATCCTCGCACTGGAAAAGTTCGACTCCAGCAACTGAACGATCTGATCCTCGACCACGTATCCCGTGTTGTCAGGGTCCAGCGTGTCGAAGATGAAGCGCAGCTTTTGCTCAGCGTTCACTCCAAGCTTCATCACGGCGTCGATCAGGATGGCATTGCCGTCGATCGTACCGTTGCTGGTAGCATAGCCATCGAAGTCGTTGCCGTCCACCTCGAAGGCATGCGAGAAAGTCTCGCGCTCGATGTAGCCATCCTTGTCAGTGATGTTTCCCATCGCGTCACGGAGCGCTTCGAGCTTCTCCATGGGCGTGTAGGCCTTCTCATCCATACTCATGGCCACATTGTACTTCTGCTCAAAGTTACAGTCACCCGGGATCGGCACAGTCACGACGTCGCTTCCGGGAGGTGGGCCGTACATGTCGTCCTTGGGCGCAGGCGGAGCGACGCGGCATTTCTTTCGTGGCGCGGTCGAAGTCACGGACACACTCGACGCTGACAGCGTCAAGCTTTGACGAACCATGTTGGAGCGCATCATAGCGTCCACATTGGCCCGGCGGCGATGCGACCGGCGGGTGTTGCCGCTGCCTCTGCAGTTGCCTACAGCGTGGGTCGTAGTCGAGTTTATCGACATGAACTTGCTGCTGTCCATGAAGTTCGCCGTTGCCGGCTTTCGGAGCGGCGGGTTCTGGTTCATGTTGACCACCGTGGACATCATCGGCGTCGACTTGTCACCGAAGCGAGGAGCATTGGGCGACGGTGTCGACACGTCAATGAGAGCCTGCGTCTTGGCCGGAGTGATCTTGAGGTCGTCCTTAGGCTTACCACGCCCAGGTTCTTTTCTTGAGCGGTCCATAACTCTTGTACGCCACTGAAGCACCCTTGGAGCTGGACTGCAAAAAGCAAAATGGAGAACTTGAGCTAGGCTGTTGAGGCTCGTACTTGACACTTTCGTGTCGCCATCCCAGCGGTGTTTGCCGAAGGGAGCCGCGATGGGGGGGGGGGGGGGGGGGCTAGAAGTTCTGTATGTAATTCGGACAACTAGAAACGCGCGCTACGACTATCCTCCAAGCAAATAGTTCTGGCTGGAGACGAACTCAAGGTCCGGGGATCCAGCCTCTACCATCGCTTTACACGGACACGCTCGCCGCCTCGGGCACTCACTTGTGTACTGCGAGGAGATCGGGAACTCGCCGCAGCATAATGACGAAAAGGCACAACACAACAAGCTCGCTCGTCGTTGCAGTGCCTCTTTCGGTGCTAACCCCTTCAATAATGCGGTTACTTTGCAGCAATATTATAACGCCGTATGATACATGAGAATGATGTACCAAAATCTGCACCGCAATTCACTTGACCAGCAGGTTGGCCTCCTGATTAATCCCTGCATCGCTGCATCCTCCGCGCGTTAAATGTCAGAAACGCGCAAGGACCAGGATCAGCATTCTGGGCTGTTCTTGTCTTTCCTCGAGCACAGCCGAAGATGCCCATGTAAAGATGTCCGAGCGCGTTTCTAGTTTCGGTGTCGTCGAGCGTCTTGGCTCACCTTGAGCAAGTTACAGTAAGCTTACCCTCGGTAAAGGTGCCTGCATACATTTTGCTCCCGATTTGAAGCTCCCTCGAGCCCACAGTGCAGCCACCTGAACCCTTATTACTGTACACGTGCGATACAACTACAGCTGGAGCAACGGCAACCGACCAGTGTATCCTGGACCATTTCGGTGTGCTTGCATACACGCACTCGCGTTGGTCTCCACTTTGATGCCCGCAAAGTGTGGCAAAGCGCACTCAGCTTACGGGACCCTATCGACTCGGTTTTAAGCTCACGGACATCGCACTCGATTACCTGCACACTTGGTTCGCCATTTCTGCTGAGGTGTTCGGCTGAGCCAAGTGTTTTTTGTTTAACTTTCACTTTCCATTGGCACCTCGGCAACCGCTCTGCCTCATCGTTGAATATACAAGTTGCCAAGTTGCAGAACTCACTATATTTTATTTGTTCAGCTGGTAGTTAAAACATCGCTAAGTTCATCCTGCTACGTGTACGCGGCACGATGGTGGTGAGCACAGGATTTCAGCAATGTTGTTAGCTTTAAAGCTACGCACGCGCACTCACCTTTAAAGGACTGCGGCTTCTTGGGCGGTTTGGTAATCGTTTACCCTGAGTAGGAGGTAACCAGAATCCGACGCTTGGTTCACGTAGCGGATAACGATACGTCTGATCAGACATTCGCCGACTACTAACCTCCGAGTGACTTCCTGGTGAAGGGTAGCTTTCCGCACAGGATGACAAGCCCGGATCAAACCCGACCTGTTCGTTGCTACATACGAAGCTTTGCTCTTCGTCGCCCTCTTCTTCCTCGTCTTCTTGCAGCGTGAGTTCGTGAATGGTAAGCGCCTGCTCTTCCAGACGTTTCTTCAACTTTTGACGCTCCAGCTGCAAGGTTTTAATCTCGCGCAAAAGTTCGCCTTCGTTCGTCGTAGTCCTTTCATCTCGGACTCTGGCCTTCAGTCGTGTCACCTCTTCTCGGAGGACGTCACATTCCTGGCGCAAGGCAGCTATGAGGCTGGTGTACTCGGCAGGCGAAGTAAAATTGTCTCCTGTAGCTATTGATGAGTCCGAGAAGGCGGTCGAGTCGACGTGAATTTGATTCGGTGAGAGCTTTGGCTTTGGTGGGGAGACGTATGTGCCATTGGCCTTTGCTTGCAGCAAGTCATCTATTGTGTGAGCCTGTTCCTGCAAGGATATCGACAGCCTAGCGTGAGTTCCCGCTGACTTTCTTTTTTTGGTGCATGAAGCTTACCTCGATCAAAAGGTTGGCACTCAATTGTGCCTCGACAATTTCGTTCCAGTGTTTCGACTTTTCCTGCTTAAGCAGCTCGTACTGGACCAGGAATTCTTCGTATCGCTGCGTTAGCTGTTCGTGATCTTGGGCAATGGATCGTTTATCTGCCTCAAGATTACGAATTTGTTCCGTCAAAGTTTCACGCTGGAGAGGCCAGAACGAGCATCGTTAGTATATAAAGCATTGTTTCAGCCGACGATCGCAGTCAACGCACCTCCTCCAGACGAGCGGCTTCGAGCTCCTGAAGCTTCTTGCTCTGATCTGCTGTCTTCATACATGCCAAATGCAATCAGTTACCAGCCGACCTACCGATGGTTGAATTCAGGCAGCTACTTACCACAGCAGTCAAGCTCGTTAAATTCTCAACCAAGTCTTGCATCGTCTTTTTCGTCCCTTCGATTTGTTGGGTCTCCTCATCTCTCTTAGCATTCAATTCCCGCAGCTTGGTTTGAGTTTCTTTCAGCGTATTTGACAGCCTTTGTTCCGTTTCCTGAAGGTCTTGGTGCTGAGCAGTCACCGTCTTGCATTTTCCCCGCAATACCTCGTTTTCCTCGACAGCCGTTTGCAGTTGCTTGCACGTATCCAAGTACTTCGTATTGACTTCTTGAAAGCGGTCCCAGCGCTCGAGCTCCAGGTTTTTCGTTACTTCAAGCCGCGTTTGCTCTCGAGCCGCATCAAGCTTTAGTTTCTCATCCTGCTGCTTCTGCTCTGGGGTCTTTAAACACTGTGGACACGTGGCGCTGATCTTCTTGTGCTTCTTCTCAATCTCCCAGCATTCCTGTTCCTTGGCTTTTATTGCTTGCTCGTGCCGCACCTTCATTTGCTTCATGGCTTGGTAGATTTGCTCATTTTGCTGCTCAATGCATGTTCGCGAGCGAAACAAGCCATTGTAGTCTTCTTGCAGCATCATAAGTTGTTCTCTAGAATGCTGATGGTTACGCAACACTTCTCGCCACTTGTCCTTCATATGCCTAATCATCAGTGAGTGTTCGGCTTTGAATTCGCTCTTCCCGTGCAGTGCTTCTTGTAGCGCAGTCGACAAATCTGCAACTTTCCGTTTGTACATTGTCACCTCTCCTTCCATTTTTTCCTTCAACTGGAAACTGGAGCGCTCTCGATAGCGCGCATCCTGCAACTCCTTGTCAACCAGTTGCAACCGCGTCTTGCACTTTTGCAGTTCATCCGCCATGGGTCGGTGTACATTTTGCCACTCTTTCCGCTCGCTTTCCAGTTTACCTCTTAGCTGCTCCACTCTCGCACGTAGCGCTTGACGCTCCTCTTGAGTGGCGCGTACGTTCGCCGCTGCCTCCTTTTTCACCAGCTCCACCGTCTCGTCGTGCTTTTTCTCCAGCGTGCGCAGTTTCTCGTTTAGGCGGCTCAGCTTCGTTTGGTCCTCTTGTCGCTGGTCCAGTGCTGTCTCGAGCAATGAGCTCGTGTGTGTGAATTGCTCTTGGAACTTCGTCCGTTCGGCTTCTAGGGCTGTCATAGCCGTTTGTAGTGTAGCGATCTCGCGCTTCAGCTGAATCGTGTGTGCGCTGGCAGCAGCAGCTGCGCGGGCGGCTGTCTGGTCCTTCTTAACGAGTTGTTGCCGCAGCGTCTCGAGGTCGCGTAGGAATGATTGACGCTCCTGCAGGTTAGAAAGACGACATCAGCACATTGACACATTGCTGATGAATACATCTCTCGTCTACAGCTTCAACATCCTGAGACGAGGCAGAGACTTGGTCTGTACCTTGTCGAAGCACCGCTGTGCATCCTTCAAGGACAACGTGGAGGCCGCGATCATGGCTTCCTTCGCCATGCTCAGCGGATGGGGTGGCACTTAGCGCCCTGCTGGAACGCACAGCGTGGAGGAGGCTTACACAAGCAGCGCTAATCCTGGCTCGAAAAGCGTACGAACTATATTCGACAGTTTTGGTTGGTTTTAAAACGGTGAATGGTGTGGTGCACACGACGTTTGAAGTACGTTTTGGTAGATTTGCGGTGGTGTCAAGTCGACACTTGGCAAACGTTTAGCGAATCCCCACAGAGCCAATGGGTCTGAGGTTGCGCCAGCTCCAAGTGCTGCATCGCCATGGTGACCGTACCCCGCTGCATAACATCTTCCGAGGAAGCGTCAATGCTCGTTCGGAAGAGGAGGAGGTGATGCTGTGGAATCGGCAGCTGCCGACAGCGACGCAACTTGCCCAGCTTCGTTCCAAGTTCAGTGTTCACATGGCCGGTGATGCCCAAGCCTCCTTCCAGCAGCGGCCGTTTGGGTATTTGACGACGCAAGGCATCGAGCAGATGACGAGGCGTGGAGACCGATTGGTGAGGGGCAGTTCAAAAGCTGAGCATGGGCTTGAAAGCAGTTCTAGGGGGGACTCATGAAAACGTGTGATGATCGTGCGATGAAATAGCGAGAGTTTTGCCAGCAAGAGGAGCTAAACCTTGATGAAGTGGAGCCTGAGCAGGTGCAGATATTCAGTAATTCCTACACACGCACTCAGTTGAGTGTGCAGGCGTTGCTCAGTGGCATGCTGCGGGATCAACCCCAGCTGAGTCCTCCTGTGAGTGTGCTACCTCCGGAGAAAGACATCATCAACAGTAAGTACAACTTCAGAATGAGTTTGAGTGGGTTGGTACTTGACAGTTGCTGATTAAGGTTGCATCATATTGTTGCACTCAGCGTACGGGATTTTCCCGGAGATCATGGAGTTGAAAGCGGATCTGGAGCGAGACAACGCAGAGTTCGCGGCGCGCGAACACGATATGGCCCCCGTCAAGGAAGAACTAGCGAGGTTGTTCCCAGCTATTGACTCGAAGCAAATCCCTTTTTCCTGGCTTACCGCGGCCGACTATTTTGTCTGCCGTCGCGCTCACCAGGCCCCGTATATCCCGGGAACTGAAGTCCATGGTGATGCCACTGAAAGGCACCTTGGGTTCCGTTTCCACCAGGTATGGGATACATTCGAAATGTGGTTTCGACCAACTTGTGCTTTTATGACCGTGTGACTGTTGTGTCTGAAGTTTTACTCTCATCGAACGATTTTGAAGCTGGTTGCCGGCCGCCTAATGCACAACGTGCTCCGTGAGGTGGGTTGAATTTGCACAGGTATGAAATGCTGAGCGTGTTTTAACCGGTACCTTTTGTGGTGATTCAGATGCAAAAAGCTCTCTGGGATCACAGCGAACGCAAGAAGCTTGTGATTTACAGCGGCCACGATGTGTCGCTGCTATCAGTCCTCCGAACCATGGACGCTGAGATTGCAAACGACATTGACTGGTGGCCCGAGTACTCCTCAGCTCTTGCGTTGGAGTTACTGGAAGACGAAAACGGGATTTTTTTCGTCCGAGTTCGGCTGAACGGCGAGATCCTTGCTGTTGGGGATGGACCCGACGGCCTTTGCCCTCCCGACCGGTTCCGTGACATGGTGTTGGATCACATCGGAAGCCACGCTGACTAAAGCACTCCCTTCTCTTGCGATTAATGCCCAGACTAGTAAGAACGAAGGACATCGCAAGCATTGATGCAAAAATAGGCATTTTGTTTAGAGCAAAACTAAGCCAAAAGCTCCGCCACTTGCAGTGCGCGCTTGTAACGTCGGCGAGCAAGCTTGATACTGAGCATTTTCTCCTTCTCCTCAGCTGCGGCGTCTTCTTCATCTTTAGATGGAACTCCAGCATCGATAATTTCTTGTGCCGATTCCATCACTCGCTACATATAGGAAAAACACACACACCGAGGTCAGCTGCTAATATTTTGCCAGTATCAACGCATCTGTTAGGCAGTACTCACCGTGCGAGCGGCGCCCTGGATACCGTTCAGGTATTCGAGCACGGTAGCAAACATAGCCTTGGGCACGACGTCCGCCTCGTACATCCACTGCAGAATCCACTGCTGTTTGATTTTCTGCATTGCCAAATACAAGCATAATGATACCAATGCCCAGTTGCACAAATGTCAGCAACTGCAAATTACACCCTCGTTTCGATGTAGACCGCAATAGAGCACTGCAGCTCCCAACGCACCTTAAACTTCCACGGCAGTTCATCGTCGGCCTTGGGCTCGTCGCGCTTCTGCCACTGCTCCAGATAGTACTTGGCCTGCTGGATCATCTCCGGAAAGCGGTCCGACTTGCCGCCGCCCTCCTTCACCTCCTCGGCGTCCTTCTTCTTGGCTGCACGCGCGCGTTTCTTGGGCACGACCTTCTCTCCATTGTCGTCGAACTTGACGTGAGTCTTGGCCGCCTCCTTCTTGCTTTTGGCGGCTTTCAGCTTGCCGCGCTGCTTCTTGGACGGCTTGGCGGCGCCCATGCTTGTCGGATAAATGACCGCGTCTGCCAACCAAATTCTAGCGACGTGTGCGAATGGCGTGGCGTACATCAAATTTTTGGGGTGGTCAATGATTGGCGGAATTTTGGGTTTATGCCATATGATTGGCGGATATATCTGCATGCCGGTTCGAAAAAACCCGCGGAAAATCGTAACGGCTGTATCTAGCACGCGCCAAAAATCGTCAATGAGCTCGTCACTGTAGACGCACCAGTTCTCTTCTTGTGAGCGAACGGGCAGTCCTCGGCTCCCGTCCCTTTGTCACTGCAATTGCTCTTGGATGCCCACAGCTCGCCAGTAGAGTCTCCGCCGTAATAATGTGCGTCAATCGCAAGCGACCTCGCCGTGAGCAGCTACGCAGTCCGCCTCCTACAACACAGCAGCTGCAAGCCGACGATGATCAGTTGAAGCGTGTTAGGACGGCGTCCCCAACGTCTGTAGACCGCGTGGAAGTAACAGATAACCAGGCACAGGAAAGCGAGGAGCTCGCTACGGCTGCCCATCGTGACGAGATGGTGGCAGCTATTCTGACCATCACGTCGGCGCTGGGATTGTCAAGGGAGACGTTGCACTTGTGCGTGGGCCTACTAGATCGATACATGGAGCAGCAGAGCGTTGAGGCGGTGAGACTGGAAGCCCTGAGCATCTCGTAAGAACCATGTCCTTGCCAGCAATATTTGGAGACTAGAAGCTAACTTGTTTGACTTGCTGTTTGTGTAACTACAGATGCTTATGGATTGCGGTGAAGTTCGTCGAGACTCCGACGACTATTTTCGACAAGAGCATCAAGGAGATTCTCCAGCGACGAAGACATTCTAGCAACGTAAAGTATCATGAAAAACCGGGCTGTTGTGATTTAGGAGCTGCGCCCATGAACTAATCATTGTGTTGGCCCATGCTTGTTTGCTCACAGTGGACGTGGAATGAGATTCTTGGACTCGAGCTGAAGATCTTGCACGTCCTGAACTTCCGAATCATGACTCCTACCATACTCGACGTCCTGCAAAGGAAGCTCTACACGCTGCAAGAAAACAACCAAGGGGACGAAACGGACGCCGTTCCATTCGAGCAGTGCCAACTAGCTCTGTACTTCGCTGATCTACTGCTTCTCAAGGCGAGGTCCATCCAGTTTTCAAAAGAGCTTCTCGTGGACGCTATCTGGTTCGTGGTGTGGGGGAACCAGATTGCCGACGTGAAGCCACCGCTGCTTGAGCCTGTCGTGCTGCTCTACCTAGCGCACCGCGACAACATCAACCCAAACCACGCAGTATTCAAGCCGTGGTTCGCGCTGCGCTGCCGTTACGGCACTTTCCTGCCTTCCCCGTGGAAGGTGCCCTACGATCCGTCCTGTGTATGCCGTGTTTGCGAGCATGTCAAGGACGAGCTTGCATCGTGAGCCCAGGATTGCCGCTAGTCCTATTCAGATCAATGTAAAATCTACTGTAGACATAACGTATTCAAAACAAAACAATAGATGTACCATACCAACCGTCTTCTTGAATGATACGCGCGAAACGAGATCGTAAATGTCCGGTAACAACACGAAAACGAGCTGCCATTGACTCCAAGGTGAGTCATCTCCTGGCTGTGGCTGCACCTATTGCCATTTCTAATCTAACACTGGTGCAAACTGGCAGGTGAAATCTTGTGGCTACATTACCGCTTACAGGAAGTGCGTCTTGCGCAGGTCCTGGTACTTCTTGTAGCCAGCGGCCACAATGCCGGCGACGATGAACAGAATGATAAAGAACGGGGTCTTCCAGCTACTGGACTTGGCTGCCGTTTCCTTCACGGTCTCTTCAAGCTGGGTCTCCACCTGCTCGCGGATAGCGTTCACGGTGGTGTGCACACGCTCGACCACCTTTCCATTGGCCCAAGCCTCGAGCTCGGCAATGCGCTTCTCGTCCTCGACACCCTGCTGCGTCAGCTTCTGGATCGTGTTTTCGGTCGACTCCTTCAGCGCCGTAAACTGGTACTCGAAATCCTCGAGCAACTGAGCATACTTCCGCTTGACCAACTTCATCTTGTCGTCGTTGTTGCCCTTGCTCAGCGTGGCCTCGAGGTTCTTGTCCACAGCATTTCGCTGCTTCTCATCTGCCTGAGCTGCAAGCGAGTCAATGACATCACTATACACCAAAACATATCGTCAGCTCTAAAAAATCTCAAGAAAAAAAAAACAGGATGACAAACGTACTCGTAGACGTTGAGCGCGATAACATCGTGGTTGTCAGCCAGGCCACCAGTGGAGGACGAGATACCAACGTAAGCGTCGTTCATCCAGTCGTCGCCAATGGTCAGACGCTGGCTGTAGCACTTGACCCAGTTACCCGAGGCATCGGCGTCAATAAGGATCGTGAACTGCTGGTCCGCCTGCGTGTACGTCAGCTTGGCACGCGACATGTTGAGCGACGGGCTGAAGGCCGCGTTCTTTTCGTGGTAGCGAATGCCCGGGGCCATGCAGCCGACCTTGTCCATGTCGTTAAGGTGGTCGAGCGTCTTGGTGCCGTCGTTCTCAAAGAACGTCACGTCCTGGTGACCACCGCTGTGCTCCTGGTTGACGAACGTGTCGAAAACGACGCCGACACCCTTGAACTCTCCGATGAAGCCGTGATTGTCGCCCTGCACATACGGACTGGTCGTGAGCCAGAGCGCCAGACCGTCGCCGAACCAGGCCTTGGCCTGGCCGCTGATGCGGAACGTGAACACGGCGGCGAACTCCTTGGCCGCCAGCTTCTGCTTGCCCCAGATGTGGCCGCGCTTGCTCTGACGGTCGGGCGTCAGACGCGCAAAGTGGCGGTTCACGGCCGTGTCGCCGCCGTACACGAAGTTGTCGCTGATCTGGCGCAGACCCTCGCCGTCAATGTTGTCGAACGGCTTCTCGAAGGAAACCTGATCCAGTCGCTTGGCGCTGGCGGGCGAAGACTGCAGCGCGGCGAGGAGCGTCGCCACGCACAGCAGCAGGACGAGGCTCACGCGGGAGGCGCTCATGGTGGATACACGAGGAGGAAGGAGCGGAAATGGCATCGCCACGTAGCAGCGATGATTTGGACCAGACTCGCGCTAAGCAACGTTAAGTACGAATTATCAAGGTGGTACAAGGTACCATGCAAGTTGAAGTGGCAAAGTTAGCTCGGTGTCTTGCGCTTGCGGGGGTTGCCGTAGTAGTCCTCGTACCATTTCACCACCTCGGGGTGGCCATTGCCATTCCCTGTGAAGTAGACCGTCTTCGTGATGCATTCAGGCGCTTGCGCGCGAATGAACTCGAGCGCTCCGATGTTGTCACTGCGAGCGGCATGATAAGCATCTTTTGGGGTGAGAGGCTGCAAGTTTGTATGCAGCCACTTCATGGCAAGCATCTTCTTGTTCTCAATAGCATGTTGCATCGCCGTCCTTGGCCATTTCATTGAAAAACTCGCGGCCAGAAACTCCATCACACGCACGTGGCCCCCAGAGGCCGCTTCGGACATGGCGGCAGGCGTGCAACCCTCGTGACGGTGCGCGTGAAGCCACTGGACCACTTCAAGATGCCCCCCAGCAGCGGCATTAGTCATTGCCAACACTGAGCACCCCTCTTGCCTGTTAGCGTGTAGCCATTTGACGACATCGAGGTGGTTATTGCCTGCTGCGATGTTCATTGCTTGCTTGGTGCAACCTTCACGACGATGTTCATGCAGAAACTTGACCACGTCAAGGTGGCCGTGACCTACTGCCTCGTTCATGGTGTTCTTGGACCACTTGCCTTCTCCACGGTTGTGCAACCAAGTGAGCAGTTCAATCTCGCCAGATCCGGCTAGCTGGTCCACGATGGTGTCTGGATAGTCGAGGCCCTGCTGGTCATGGAGCCACTTTGCGATGTCAAACCGATCTTTTCTGAGTGCCTTCTCCATCGCTTTGGCGGTGCAACCCTTGTTCTGATAAGCGTTTAGCCAGTTTAAGATGTCAATATCTGTACAGGAGTCCATCGCATCGGTCGTACAGCCTTCTCGACGATTCTGGTGCAACCACTGAACCATATCGAAATGTCCGTTTGCCACAGCGCCGTCCATCGCTCTAGCAGTGCACCCTTCTGAGCGATTACGATGCAGAAATTTCACAACTTCTAGGTGCCCATTTCTGGCAGCACAATCCATCGTTCTCGTGGAAAAACACTTCGGGAAATTGACGTGCAGCCACTGTATCATATCGATGTGTCCCCCGGACGCTGCCGCATCGACTGCAGAATATTCATTCCTGTGAGAAATTTTGTTTAACCATCTGATCACGGAATTGTCATCTTCTGTAGTCACGCCTACAGACATTTTCATGCTTGTCGACGTGTGTTTCTGGTGCAGGAATTGAGCCGTCTCCAAATGACCTCTCGCCACAGCTGCAATGAAGGCATTATCAACCAATTTATCCCATTTCGAGTACTTGATCAGCCATTTAACCAGCTTGAGATGGCCCCCTTGCGAAGCGTACGTTATACTTCGGACTTGATCTGGAAAAAGCTTCACCAACCAACGAACGACATCCATTCGGCCTTCTAGCGAGGCATTGTAGAACACGCATCTGTCAAAACACTTGAAGTTCGTAAACAGAAGAGGATCGCATGCGTGCAGCCACTTCAATGTCGGGAGATCCGCCATATTGCCGATTTCTTCTACCGCTTTCATGTCAATACACGCAGGATATCGTTCGTACAACTGCTGCATCGCTTCCAGCGCGCCTTCTTCGGAGGACATCTTTGATGGGATCAAATACATTGCCTCTCGATACTGACGCAGCTTCTCGTGAAGCACGAGAGTCGCGCTTTGGTCAACGGCATGCAATACCCTGTAAAATTGGCCCAACGAGATATTTCCCTGCTCGACAGCGTTCGGTAGCGCGAATAACGAGAGGGCTCCGATGTACGCGTGGATAAGCTGGATTGCATGAGGAAGGTCCTCCCCACGTAGCCACTCTTTGCACACAACGCGCACACTTGTCCAGACAAAGGTGTCTTCCATCTCTATCTCTGTTGCTTGTTTCCTCCTCCTTTCGAGACGAAAAATGACTCAGGTCGAGTACTTCACCTTGGTCAGGCTACGTCATGTGTCCCACACAAAGTTGTGTAACGAGTAACCGTAACCTTTGAAAGTGGCGCGAAGTCCAACAAACCTTTGGATCATGTTCAGCACCACCTCGACCTCCAAGACCAACCTGCCGGCGCCAGTGCTGCCCTGGGTGGAGAAGTAGTACGTGTGCCGTGTTGACCTGCATCTTGGCATTTCAAACGACTCATACCTTTCGCTTGCTGCGCTCCAGCCGTCCTAAGAACGTGGACGAGATCTCGCACCAGGAGCACGTCGTGGCCACGCTCAAGACTTCAATCGCCAATGGACAGCTGCCCCACTTGCTGTTCTACGGGCCCCCAGGAACAGGCAAGACGTCCACTATTGTGGCGGTGGGGCGCCAGCTCTTCGGCCCGGACTTCCGCAAGAACGGCCGATTCCTGGAGCTGAACGCGTCGGACGACCGAGGCATCAAGGTGGTGCGCGAGAAGGTTAAGAGCTTTGCCCAGGGCGCCATCAGCAGCACTAGCGGACTCCCTCCCTTCAAGATTATCGTGCTGGATGAGGCCGACTCCATGACAGGCGACGCGCAGTCGGCGCTGCGTCGCATGATGGAGAACTACTCCAAGGTTACGCGCTTCTGCCTCATCTGTAACTATGTGAGTCGCATCATCGAGCCTGTGGCCTCCCGATGTGCCAAGTTCCGTTTTGCGCCACTGGAGAGGGGTTCCATGGCATCTCGCGTGCGCTTCATCGCTTCCGAAGAGCACGTGAATGTGCCGGACCCGGTGTTGGAATCGCTGCTTGAATGCTCGAACGGTGACTTGCGTAAGGCCATCAACTACCTGCAAAGTGCCAAGCAGCTCTGCGGAGATGACGAGCTGTCCCAGGATGATGTCATTGCTGTGGCTGGTCTTGCCCCGCCCGAGCTTTTGAAGCAATTCTGGGTCTCCGTGGCGTCGAACAGCTTCGAAAAGATGAAGACGGACATTGAGAGCATTCTGCTGGCTGGATACCCGGTGCTCACGATTTTGCGCCAGTTGAACGACGATGTTCTTGCGCTGGACAAGCTGAACGACGTGCAGAAGGCGAAGATCACTCTGCGTATTGCCGAGGCCGACAAGAGGCTCGTGGACGGCGCCAGTGAGCATTTCCAGTTGCTAGACGTTGCATCGTACGCCATGCGCGTCTACCACTCGGCGTAATACATCTATGAGCTTGGTATGACAACAGTGACGCAGGCGTAAATAAAGCGGAACGGCGTCAACGAAATGAACACAGTAAGCTCCTTAGTATTTTAGCAAACGAAAGCAACTGCCATCAGCAAAGAGAACGTTGTCCCAATGTGGCCACTGCTAGTTGTTGATGAGTATCTAGTGGCTCGCGATTGTAGCAGCTCCTTGGTCAGTGACCGAAGACATCTGCGTCCATTCGTGGTTGCTTTGTTGCTTCCAGAAGGTAACCTCGTCGTCGCCGGCGGCAACACTGAGCACTGAGCCCGTCAGCGACCAGCTTATCCGGTACACAGGCGCGCGGAACGTGTGCACCACGTGTGCTTCCCACTCGCCATCGGCCTCGTCTTGAGTCCAAACACGCACCGTGTGGTCATCTGAAGCGGAGGCGATAACATTCGCGGGGATGCCCACGTTCGGCGCCCAAGCCACGTCACGAACCCAGTCATTATGCCCATACAAGGGGGTATTCACGACTTCCCAGCAGCTGTTGCCAGCGTTGGCACCTTCCTGTGGGGCCGTCACAAACTGCCAGATAGTCACTGCGTGATTGCACGACCCAGTGACCACGCGTTGAATCGGTCCTTGTGCCCCCTGCGATCCTAGCGAGTTGTAAGGAGCCCAGCTCACCGACGTGCAGCCCATGCCCTCGTCCGAGTTGCGGAAGCTGGACGAAACCACCCACCCTTCTCGCATGCGCGTGAGGAACGACACCTGACCGTCAGCCGACGCACTCGCCAGACACAATCCGTACTCGTACGGGGCCCAAGCCACACTCAGCACGGCGAGCGAGTGGAACTCGTGCACGTGCTTGAGTCGCCATTCCGTCACGTTGCCGACTCCCCCGGCGCCTTGCTGCACCAGTTCCTCCCGGTAGATGTACACCTTGCCGTCCTGTGCAGCGAGGGCCAACACCGCGCCGAACTTTGGGTGGGCCCACGCCACACGGTGGATGGGAGCCGCCGAATCGTCCGCCAGGGGCACCACGTGCTGTAGGACGTGAAGCTGCTGCTCTTGTTGAGGCTCCTGCCCGTCCTTCGGCGCCGAGTGCTCGTCGCCGTCTCCGCCCGCTACCATGGCCTTCGATACGTCGTACACGCGGAACGTCCTGTCGGACGAGCACGTGACCAGGCGCTTGCCGTAGTAGTCCAGCTGGATGTCGTAGATCATGTCATTGTGCTCCGTGTCAATGCTCGCCACGGGCGCTTGGCGTGGCTGTTGCTGCTGAGGTTGAGGATGGGGCTGGCCGTACGGCGCAGCAAACTGCCCGCCCGCCGCCGAGCCGTGCGCGAACTCCATCTCGACTGCTGATGTGGCAATTGCCGGGCGCAATTGGGACTATTTCACATATTTCGCTGTGTCTAAAATTGATCAGCATCGTACCTCCCCATTTCGGCAAAGGCAACTTCTGTGCGGATGTTTGCTGTGAACAGCCCAAGCGGGCCGACTTCCCGGCACGAGCGGCGAGTGAAGACCGACCGGCAACGAGAAGACGAGGAGGAGACACGCAGGCGCTGGGCGGAGAAAAAGCGCGAGCATTTTTTTCGGGAGAAGCGGGCGCAGTCTGACGAGACTGCCAAACCTGGTCAGTGAAGAGTGTACTGGGTTTTGTAGCGATAAGTGCAACTTGCGCGCTAACAAGAACATTCCTCCTCCTTGTTCAGGTCAAGGGAAGAGCAAGGACACGGAGCGGCCCGTTGAGTCTGACATATTCAAGGTGGGAATATGCGACGAAATGCTGAAGCGTTCACGAGTCTTGGATTGACTTTTTGCTTTTTGGTGTTCGTTGACAGGGATGCCGGATTGTGTTTAATGGGCGCACAGGCAAAGTATCTTCGTACGTCTACAATATGTAGCAGTAAGCTGTGTGTTGCAGAGTTGCTCTAACACACTTCGGTGCAGGTATTACTTGGCAAAATTGGTGCAGGAGCATGGTGGCAACGTCGCGTACGTCTTCTGCTGACTCAATTTGAAGTTGCAGCAAATAGATATGCTAATTGTTTGTTCTATTCCATCAGTTCTGCGCTCACCGCCACGCGTGTTACGCACATGGTCGGCTCCAACTTGAATGGATCCAAGGCCGACAAGGTAGTCAAGGTGGGAGCCCAAACCTACGTTCCTTTGATCAAAACCCCGCTGCGTTCCATTGACGATTAACCTTAACGGGCTATCTATCGTACATGTACGACAGAGCTCCGGCAAAGTCAAGTTTGTTAGTCCAGGTAAGATACATGTACATTGATCACGGGTCCACGGTGGCCCACCGGCGGTGGGCGATCTAAACTTTAACACACGACTACGTCATTGTTTTGCGTGGCCGCAGAATGGATCTTAAAGTCCGTCAAGCAAAACAAGCGACAACCGGAGCATGAATACCTGGTCTACAAAGACACTCGTGCTGCCAGTTCGCTTCAGGCTGCATTTTCACGAACAGCACCAGCAAAACAGTAAGGGACTTACTGTAAGGCCAAACGCGTTACGAGCAAGCCTTCCAATCCACACAAGTGCAACGAGAACGCAAAGCTCAAAGCTCAAACACCCTTGTAGAAGAGAAAGAATATACCATGTATAGGGTCACAACTAACCAAAGTAGCATTCGTTGTCGTTCCTTTCAGCCAAAACCGAGAACGCGACAGCATTAAGAGCAAAGCGCGGAACTGACCTGCCAGACGCCCCTTTCCAAGTACCATCGAATCCTCGAACAGCCTTTTCACCCGCGCCGCGCACCACCAGCCTAACTGTATTTAACCTGCCCTGGACTTCTGGCTGCCGCGAGCACATCTGAGCCCATCTCTCGTGCCTCGCCTCAAAAGACTCCAAAGCTAAACTCCAGACAAATCAACTGGCGCACGGCGCGAGGCGAACAGGACCAAACGACACCGCTTAGCAGCACTTCGATCCGCCGTTGGACGGAACCTGCTGGCCGGGCGTCAGCTTGACGCCGGCCTTAGGGGCCACGGGGGCGTTGGCCATGCGCTTCTTGATCTGGGCGGCCATCATCATGAAGGCCTTTTCGACGTTGGCGGCGTTCTTCGCACTGGTCTCCAGGAACTCGATGCCCAGGCTTTCGGCGAACTCCTTGGCGGCGTCCGTGCTCACGACACGCTTGGCCGTCAGATCGCTCTTGTTACCGACCAGCAGCTTGTTCACGTTCTCGCAGGCGTATCTGCAAACCGAGGTGGTACAACTGTTAGCACCATTCCGCGGGAATTTTCTACCCAGCAACCCTGAGATCGACGCACCTATCGATCTCGTGCAGCCACTGCTTGACGTTGTTGAACGACTCCTGGTCCGTGACGTCGTACACCACGATAATTCCGTGGGCACCGCGGTAGTAGCTGCTAGTGATGGTGCGGAAACGCTCCTGGCCGGCCGTGTCCCACTACACATTGTTAAGATCATGTACCAGTTAGAACCACAACTGCGCTAAGTCGGCGAATGTACCGGGGATGAACGTACAATCTGGAGCTTGATGGTCTTGCCGTCCAGCTCGATCGTGCGAATTTTCTGGGCAGGGCAACGGGCACAATAATGTCAGCAACTGGATAGGAAACCTTGGCCATTCTGAACCCGAAGACGAGGCCTGCTCTCGTCACTCACAAAGTCCACGCCAATAGTCGAGATGTAGCTCTCCGTGTACGTGTCGTCGGCGAAACGCAGCAGCAGACACGACTTGCCGACGCCAGAGTCACCGATCAGCAGCAGCTTGAACAGGTAGTCACTGCGCACAAGTGAAAACGTGGGTGGTCAGTCTGGTGCCGGTCCGTGGCCGCTATAAATCAGTCTCGGCGGCACGCACTATTCGGGGTTCATGGTGGACGATTCTGGGGAGAAAGCGGCGGGTGACGGCGCTTAAATCTGCGCAGCGAAGATTCAGTCAGTCGGCTAGGTTCCTACTTCCGAATGCGGCACCGAACGCCATCCTGCACGCGCCCCTCGCTCGCTTCGGGTCCGAAGAAAACGGAAGGGAAGCAAAAGATCGAGGATCCGCCCGCCCACTTCGACCAGACGGCGCGGGGGAGAGCGGCCTCGGCGACAGAGGGGGACGCAGGGGGAGAGCGCGGCGCTGCGGGTAGAGGACGCATACACCTACGTACACAGAGAAGGAGGCGACTCGCGCGTTCCGAGCGTTCTTGGGTTGTGTGCCGCGAGTGGGTGCGGGGTGCACGTCGAGTCTGCGTTTGGGTTTCCCGAAGAAAGCGGAGAAAGAACGAGAAAGAACGGTCCGGGGCCGTTTTTCCCGAGGTTTTACCCTGTCTGAATCGAGGTTTTAAGCGCATTTCAGCCAATCGTGGGGGTTTCGCGCATTTATGCCCAATCACAGATCTTTCATTTAAGCCAATCATAGCCCCCAGCGTGGCGCCGCGGAGCTCATCTTGGCGGCCTGAATGGACTTGGCTTGATTTCGCCAAATGGCGCCGCCCCACGTTGAAGGCGGCGGCGGCGCTGCGGGCTCTCGTACACTATGACCATATCCATGGGATGACACCTCCACAGAACACGCACCACCAATGTAGCCGCACCCGGCAATGCCGTCGACGTCCGATTTCGGTTGCGCCACGATTGCCATCAACCTAAATATACGCACGACCTGCGCTGATGCAACTCAAAAAATCGACTTGGTAACCGTGGAGAAGAAGGCTGCCAGCTGTCACTCAATGCTCCGCTGCGGCGAGCCGATTGCAAGTGCTGCTCAAATGAGCAACAGTGCTTGGGCGCGGAATCTGTGGGGGACCGAGGCGAGGTGTGAGAAATGTCGGACAGATCCCGCTATAGCTCTCGTCCAGCGCGACCGCAGCGGCACTCGGCACTTGGGCGTCGACAATAGCCGAGCGCTTCCACGCTTACTTGGTTCTCACACTCCAGCGCCGCTGAAGAGCATTGCATGCATCTGGCGATCTCGATCTTGAGCTTCAACGGCGGCGTCATCGCTGGAATGGCCCAGATGCAGCGGACCAACCCTATCCATGTTGCAGTGCAACGAGAAGCAGGAAGATGAACGCCTTTTCCACTCAGCTACGCCCAGCGGAGTCGCCAAGCAGCTCAAGTACACTGGCCGTAGAAGCCGTCGCCTTGTAGGAAGCTTTTGCATCGCATACTTTGCCCGCTCTCGATCGCATATTCGCCACACTGATTTCCGAGATTCATTTTGGTTCAACCAGAGTGTTGGTCTCGTCCTCGGATTTTTAGCTACGATTTAGCAGTAATTATGCACCATTCTCGAAGACCTTATCCTTACAAATGCTAGTACACGCGCTGATCCGAGCGGAGCTGTACACCTTCTTAGGGGCTCTATTAACGTAAGATTAGGATTCCTATCCGCTAGGGCTGCGGGTTCCGGCGGCTTTTTGTTCCGCCTCCTAGCTCCCCCCACACAAAGAAAGTGGGGAAGCCGAGAAGAAACGTCGAAGGCAAGTGACCAGATCGAAGCGCGGGCGGCGGCGGCGCCAGCGCGCCCCAGGCTGC
>JAIKVE010000281.1:0-23781 GCA_024679115.1 Phytophthora pistaciae | reverse complement strand
GATCCACATCTCCTTCTCCCTGACCGACGAGTGCTCGGTCGGGATGCGGTAGTCGCGCGGCACGTTGGCCTCGTAGTAGGCCTTGGCGCGCGCGTTGCCCCAGCGCTGCATCTGCTGCACCTGCTCCGAGGTCCACGAGTCCAGGTTGACACTGCGCACGAAGGTCAGGTGCACGCCCAGGCTGCGGTGGATGCCCGAGCACGCGATGCAGATGAAGACGCCGAGGTTGATGGACGCCCAGCGGGGGCCGCGGCAGCCGCAGTCGGCGCAGAACTTGTTCTCCTCGAGCTTCATAAGCTCGTTCAGCTGCTTCTTGAGCTTCGTCTGGTCGTCGGGCGCGCGCGCGCCTCCGGAGCGACTCATGGCGGCAGTGGGGGAGGAAGGCGGAGGAGAGATGGAGAGTGCTTGCCGAGCTGGCCTGGTGCCACGAAGAGGCAAAATTAGAGCTGAAACTCCCGACAGGTGACTTGAAGGAAGTATGCGGGGGAGGATCAAGTTATAGAGGTAGATACACTTTGAGAACTGATAAATGTATCCATCTGACGTACGTACGTTGAAGCTGTATGATACAGCACAAATGAACGATCCGTGTTTCTTAGCCTGCAAGTAGCGTGAGTGTCGACGGCTGCGCGGCCGGCCGCAGATACTTGGCTTCCATAAGGAACTGCACCATTTTTTTGCTCGAGATGACGCTCCCGTCGTCGTCCTGGGTCAGCAGGTCGAACAGCTCGTACCGTTCACCTGTCGTAAACTCCAGGCCATTCGTGATAAGGCACCTCGCAAAGCCCTCCAGATCCAGCGTCCCTGCGTCTTCAAGAGTCTTCGTGGCCTCCTCCGTCTGCGCATCGAACACCAATTGCCACGCCGTCATCGCCCCTCGGAAGAATTCCTCGAGGTCCATCGTCTTCTGCTCCATGCTGCGCCGATACAGCTTCTCCCTGAACAGTGTGAAGTGGCTATTCCGCTGCATTGCAGGCGGGAACGTCTGCTTACAAGTGTCCAAAGCGAGATTCGCCGGTATTGTCCGAGGATTCGTCGGCTCGCCGTCGCCAATGCACTCGGTCCACATGGTGATCAACGCAGAGTACGCCAGAGGCTGAAGCTGTTGCGTTGAGGCCGTTGTAGTGATCGAATTGGATCGCGCTGTCTTCTTGATGGCATACAGGTTAAGGATGCACTTAACCAGTCTTTGGAAGAACGCGAACGCGTAGGCTTTCGACTGATGACGAGCCTTGTCAGCCCCGAAGAACCAGCTGAAGAGCTCGCAGCGCACGTGGTTGTCCTTGGCAGTATAGTGCAGCAACGACCGCTCGAGCTGCAGTGTGTGCATGACGGCGATGGATTTGATGCCGTATTTGCGTATCAAATAGTCCTTTGCCAGAGTCTTGAAGGTCCGCGAAGCTGAATCGTGCCTCAGAAATGCCCAGTGATCGTCGAAAGTGAGAGCCGAGACAGCTCCGCTACCACCGATCGAGGGAGCTTCGGCTGCCTCTCGCGAGAACTGGAGGTGCAAGATAGAAGACAGGAGATGACACACTTCTGCTAGTGGGAAGACGTGGATGGAAGCGCTGGACTTGCGTGGAGATCCGAAGCGCGTGTTGTAGCTGATCGCGTTCTTCCGACGCCCTGAAGGAGCAGACAGCGGCCGCTTCAGTGTGGACTTCCGTCGTGGCTTTTGTTTCTTCGCGTCTTCTTCTTCCTGTGGCTCCTTCTCTTCTGGTTGTGCTGGGATAACCTCCTCCTCTTTCGCATCTTCTCCATCACTGTCTATCAGCCGATGTCGACCGCAGACGCACTCACACTGCGGGTTCTCCTCGTCTTCAGTCTGTCGCGACTGGCGCTGCATTAGTTCATGCTCCTTCTTCAAGCGCTTCATGGGACACTCGTACATACGAAGTCTCTGTAGAACTGAATCAGGGAACAGAGTTTGGTGCTTCGGCTCAAAGAACGCGACCTCCGTCGCGACGTCCTCCACCAGCTCAACCAATTCGTGGACCCGTTTACCAATCCGAGCCTCCTCCGAGTGGAACAATGCCACGCTGTTCGACGGGCTGTTCTTCATCTGTGACCCATCTTCATGTGGCTGTAGCTGCAGTAACTCGTGTAGATCCCCCACTAACGCTTGATAGCGTTTATCGTCGTTGACCTCATCTCGTTCGTGCAGTGCGTCCTGGAGCTCACTCGGCGTCACGTAGTCGAAACATTCTCGCAGAAACTCGCGTCTGTCCTGTCCCTTCATGTGACCCACAGTGGCTGCCATCATGTTTGGCAGCTTGGGCATATCTCGCTCCACTGCGTTCTCCAGTAGCAACGCCAGTAGATGTCGAGCATCCGCGTCGGATAAAGCCGTAAAAGCTTTCAGCACTTCGCTACTCAACGATTCCAGGCCCAAATCGCCCAGCTCCAGAGCCGGCGGGATGTAATATTCGTCCAGTTTACCGCGTCGCTGGGGCACTTGAAACGCAGCCGCAGCATTCACGACGGCGGACGAATTGGCCGCTCGAGCCTCTTGCAGCATTTCTGTGAGCAGTTGAACCTCGTTCTTGGACGCCTCCGCCGAGCTCTGAAAGCTTCTGCACCGCATTTTCTGCATTACAAAGCCCTGGAACCAAGGCTTGCCGTGCTCGAAGAAGATAGCGGACTGGTGTTGGGTTTGTCCGTCCTCCATAACTTGAGATTTTAGGTCCGTAAAGTTGGAATACAAGGCAGCACCGAGTTCGTCGATGATGTTGCTGAGAAATGGGTACTTCTCGTCAAGAACCGAGCCCATTTGAGAGAGGCAGGAGAACGCCACCGCTGACATGAATGCATTAGGGCGAGACATCCTGCTCGCCAAAGCTAACACAAAAAATCCGCGAGAGATTAAACAATAATCCAACACTGCCGCAAAAAATCTAAAAACTTACACACCTTTGGCTTGTCGAAACGTGGTCTCACAGAATAATGCGGACGATCGGAATCCGAGTTGTTCCTCGCCCCACATCTCCAGAAGCGCCTGAAGCTTCACATGCAGCGCGGCCGAGTCGGTTTCCTGTAATACTCCAGCCTCTGGACTAGAAGGAGACGGCGACAAGCAAGCTTCACACGTCTCCGAGGACTCCTCAGCCATTGGACTCTGCATCGGGAACGCGATCGTCTCGAGCTGCATGTACCGCGTCTTCGTAGCGCTATTCGGTCGAGCGGGTCGTGCCGAATTCGGTCGTGGTGAGGTCACAGCGACTCGACTGACTGGGGCCACTTGCGACGCCGACAGGGGTCGTTTCGGTCGACTCGTAGCAGGAGGTGGGTGGTCATGGTCTTGTTGGTCTTGATGGGCGAGTTTGGCGGTGCGCGGACTCGTGCGCACGGGACCCGCGTACGGCGAGTAGATACTACTGGACCACGCTCCATGAGAGCTTGGTTTGTGGGCGCGCGGGCGTGGAGGACGCCCACCCGCGCTCGTCGTGGCCTCCATCCTTTCACGACAAACAATTAGTGCGATGGTCTCCGCTAAATTTACGGGAACTATCGACACCTTCGCGTTGACGGATGAAACGGTGAGTCCGCTCGCTCGCTCGAGTGCAAAACACCAAGGCACGGAGCACGATGGCAGCGGCATTGCTGCAGTACCAAGCATGTTTGGGCATCATGGTCCGCCTCCAGGTGGAGGACCTGACCTTGCTCAAGGAGGACTTCGACCGCGCAGGACGCGGCCTCTCGCTGCGTGAATTCGTCAACGTTATGCTGGACCGCGTGAGTTGGGAGCCCGAGAGCGTCGTCAACTTCATCGAAGACCTGGTCGAGCTCTTCGCGCAGGTGGACGTCAACGGAGACGGAACGATGGAGTGGGAGGAGTTCACGAGCGCTATCATCGAGGGCGGCATGGGCTCGTCGGGCGGGGGCAACGACGACGTAGCGGGGACTGTGGCTCAGCTACGAGATCTGCAGTACGAAGAGCACCCGCGCTTCGTGGACACCGCAGTGAATCGTCCTCCGAAGCGGATTGAATATCTGCCGGACTTTCGGAGGGTTTTGCTGCTTGAAAGCTCTCGCCCGGTGGTGGAATTGCTGGATCCTGCAGGTTTATTCCCTCCCGAGAACGATGAGAACGTCAAATACGGCGGTGGAGCAGCGTCTGGAGAGAAAGATACAAACGCAGAGGCGAATACGAGTGAAGAGGCCATTGGATCGACCTTCTCGTTCACGCCAACGCTGCCGGTAGTGAACAAGTTCCACCCGCTGTGCTACATCTCGGGATACCGCCGAGACCAGGACGAAGTACGCTCGGAACGCTCGCCCGTTCAAGCCATAAAGTACTTGGCTGGGTTGGATCTGCTCGCTGTCTCGGCTGGGGATTTAAAGCTCACGTTCTGGTCTTCAACGCTGCTGACTGCGTGTAGTACGAGCGCGATGGAGACGCCACGCCCACTAGCGATCGTTCATACACCGCGCCCTCAACGCGTACTGGAGTGGAGCCCCAAGACACAGCAGCTCTTCTCCATCTCGGCCGACTTGATGATCTGCGTGTGGCAAGTCGCGCGCTCTCAAACCATCAGCGTGAAGACTGGGAACCGAGGAGAGTCAAGCGACGGCACGTGCGAAGTGCGTCTCGTGACGACGTTGAAGAAACACTCGGACTTGCTACAGGACCTGTTGATCCTGAACGACGACACGTTGTTGTCCTGTGGGATGGATAACATGATCTACCTCTGGGATACGCACACGCTGCAGACGCGCGCGTCTCGCCAGGGACATCGTCGAGGGGTCCGCTTACTGGTGAAGTTGTCCTCGCAAGTATTTATCAGTGCTGGCTTCGAGTGTGAAGTTTTCGGGTGGGAGATCTCCGCGCTAGCTACGACGCCAGTGTTTCGTCTTTCGGGTCACGGTTCTCCTGTATGTTGCATCCAGCTCATTCCATCCGCAACTTACGCCGCAGCTTCAGCTCTCATGAAGAATAGTAAAGCTGTAGCATCGGGGACCAGGATGCTGGCGGACCAATGCATCACCGTGGACGACGAAGGCTGGTTCCGATGGTGGACGCTGGCTAATGTTTTATCTGTCGAGAGTACGGACGCTGAGTTGAACAGCAGTCGACGCTGCTTGCAGGTCTTTCGACTGGGCAGCGACTTGAGTCGGTATCCGTGGCGCGCGCACTCCCTAGCGGTGCTAAAAAATGGTCAGAGCTTGCTGGTGGCTGGAGTTCACAAGGTTAAGCTGCTTCGACGTGTGCGCGTGAAGCCGCGCGTGCTCGCGGCCAGCGCAGTGCTGTACAACGAGGCTTCGCTTACAATCGCGACTGCCACAGACCGAGAAGTTCGAGTCTGGGACGCTGCGTCCGGTGCGATGCTGCGGACGTATCGAGACTTGGTCGGAGCGGATATTACCCAAGTAGATCTCGACTCTCGCCAGCGGAAGCTGATCGTGGGGGCGCAGAATGGGGAGCTGGCGGTGGTGAATTACTTGAATGGAGCTGTACTCGCTCGATGGACGCCTCACGCGCAGCAAGTATCGGCATTATTGTACTGCAAGGAAGACCACACGGTTCTCACTGCCTCGTGGGACCGCTCACTGCGCCTTTATGACGATGACGCGCCGCACGGAGGAGGAATCGCAGCTCGAAACGTGCTGCTACGATGCATCACGGACGCCCACGACAGCGACATCAAGTGTCTCGCGTACTGCCACGCGCTCAGCCTCGTTGCGAGTGGAGGAATCGATGGCTCTATCAAAATCTGGGACTACATTTACTTCCTGCTCGAGGACACGCTAGCGGCACCGCCTCCAGCTAACGGAGTGTCCTTCAACACGTCGTCGTCTTCACATACAGTCACAAACGCTCACGCTACCAGTGAAGTGAACGTCCTCGAGTTTATCGAGCCGTACCCGTTGATCCTATCCGGACACGAAAGCGGCCAGGTGTGTCTGTGGAGCCTCACGCCTTCAATGCCCACGACGCTTCTCCTGTGCTTCTACCCGTTCCACATGACTCCAGTACGGCCCGTAACCCCAGTCGAGATACCATCGTCCGATGAAGCATCAGAAGCTGGTGTTGAGGGGTTGAACTTTGTGTCATTTGACCCGGACGCTCAACAGAACGATGCCGAGTCTTGTGCTGTAGATGCAGCTACTGAGTCTGCTGATGAGCCTCCGCCTCCTCCGTCTTCACCGTTGACCTTTGCCAAGCTCAACAGCGCCGTCACCTGTTGTCGAACATTTTACGATGAGACTGGCGGCGAATTGGTAGCTGAGGGCATTGATCGAGGCAGGTTCCTGCTCTTTGTGTCGAGTTTCTATGGCGAGCTGATGGTCTGCGATATTTCCAAGGTCATAAGCGCAGCGCACGTTCGCGCCTTCCGTGAGGAGAACATGCCGTCGCGTCAGGACAGGTCGTACAACCCGCGCAGGAGGTTCTTGAGGCAGGGGAAGAACGCTAAGCGCCTTCGCAACAAGCACGCGGATCATGGGAGTCACCCGGAAGCGAAGCAGCTCCACGTGAACGAGTCGGACGTCATGTGTACGCATCGCTGGACGGCTCATCGTGGCAATGTGCGCTGTCTGCAGATTGTCGCCGAGCCACGAGGAGTGTTGACGTGCGGAAGCGACAAAGGCGTGTACGTTTGGGACTTCCAAGGACGGAGGATGGGGAGTTTGGCCACGGGTATGACGCCCACGCCGACGCCAAGTGCTGGACAGAATCCCTCCGAGACAGCGGTGGCAAGTGGAGTTGATGGTAACAGTGTGTGGCGTTGGGAGGTCGATGTTGCTGGTGCTGCAGCCTTCAAAAGGAAGCAGGCGGAGCAACTCTGGGACGAGTTGAAGGGCGCTAAGCTCAAGACGGCTGCGTTGAGGCAGCAGTCTATAGCGATGGCTAAGCGCGCTCAAAAGCGAAGTACGATGATCGCCAGCGCTAGCGCCCCCGCTCTCGGTTTCGGTCAAGACAAGGAGAAGGAGGTTCAACGCTTGAGTGTCCGAGAAATGGCTGTCAGCGCTTCAACCACTGTGATCGAGCTGAACCAAGCTGTTGAGAATAATACTGAAGAGCTTGTGCATGATAAAGAAGACCAACCGGAGGAGAACGATGCAGATGCAGCTGCGGACCATACCAAGCGTCTATTCGATCAGCTGCAGGGGAAAACGACGTGGAAGAAGAGCGACCTTCAGCTGGCGAGGCAGGCGGCGTGGGAGAAAGAACGAGTGAAGTTCCAACAGCGAATGAAGAAGGTCATGAGGCAGAAGGCGAAGAAGAAGAAGCAGGACGAGCCAGTCGCCGATGGGAACCAACAGGAGGAGAATACAGCAAACCACCACCCGAATGGCGACGTGAACGACTCGCTAGGTAAGCTGGAAGTACTCGGAGGAGCTGGAGACGCTGACGACCCTGGAATGCTCCTCCCAACGCTTCAGAACCCGGTGCAGGAGCTACCGTTCGGGGACAAAGACAACTGGGCGGTGGGCAGTTTGAACCGCGAGAAACAAATGTACGAGCACTTCCATCGCGAGAACGTTCGGCGTAATAACAAGCAGATCGCAGGAAGCAGCGGGTTGCTGAGGCAACGGCGACTGGAGAATTCACTGGCGACCATGGACTTGACGCCGTCAGCATTTCTACTCGAGAAACTCGGAGTAAGCTGTATCATCTGTGAGAATGTGGAGCCCAAGGATCTACCCGGAAGGCGCAAGTTAACCAAGAAACCACCACGTCCAAAGCGGGTTGCAGCGCTCGCTCGAGCTCATTCTTTGACTGCGTTGCCATCTCCACCAAGCGCCCACCTTAACCCGTCCGAGCCAGCATTAGCATCCAGTGTCAGCACGAGTGTTCTACCCAGACGCAGTCTCCTGGCCACACTGTGTCAGCAGTACGACGAACTGCTAGGTGAAGATCACGATGATAACAACAGCCCAAGCTCCCAGTTGCCCAGCAATACGTATCTGTCAGCATCGCCAAGCTCAGGGGCTGACTCGTTAGCCACTCTCGACGGTGACAGCTTAACACCAGTCGATGCCGCTGGCTCTAGCTCCAACGATCAACTCTCAACGAGTCCAGCGTCTACCAAGAGCAGCAGCAACTCAGACAGCAAGCAGGAAAGTCCAAAGCCAGCTCGACGCCGGCATCCTAGGTCGGCCATCACAACGAAAGAGCGCGGGCCGAAACTGCGTCAAGGCACTCCGTCCTCCAGCTCGGCGGGCGCTGTGCGTACAGCTCCTAGAGCTCATATACCTAAGAAGGAGCTCAAGTCAGCCAAGAAGGTCCGTATCCGCTCGGACGCGGCGCTCATGCGGCAGGAGCGCTTCGGTCCGTACGCGCGCGACGACGTCATCAACGTGTACCGGACGTTCCGCAAGTTGGATCAGGACCAGAGCGGGTCTATCACTCTACGCGAGCTGTTAGAAGGTAGCGGGCTCTTCTCGGGGACGCACATGCAGGACAATATTGGGAGTATCTTCAGCAGCATCGACAAGGACCAGAGCGGCCTCATCGACCTGGCCGAGCTCTGTGGCGGCGTGTTTGGAGAAGCCCCTCCCGAGGTGCTGGAGGATATTCTACGCTTGTGTAGACTGCTGGAAACGGTGGAGAAGACTCGACGCGTGCAGAAGAAGACGCTGACGGCGCAACAGGTGCAGGAGCTGCGGGATCTCTTCAGGGTACGTTTCAAGTTGAAGTTGCCTTTTTCACACGTCGCAGATTTTGTGTGGTCCTAATTCACTGTCCACTTGTGGCTTCCTACAGCTCTATGATGCAGATGACAACGGAGACATCGACGCTGGTGAACTGCTCGAGGCGCTGCGGTACAACGAGCGGTTCTACGACAGCGACCGCAGAGGCTCGACTCAACTTACGAAGGACGATGTGATCCGCATCATCTCGGCTTTCGACGTCAACGCCAACGCGTCCCTCGACCTGGAAGAGTTCACCGAGCTCTTCCGCGAAGACGCCTAGAGACTCATGATCCTAATAAATCCTAGAGATACTGAGTCGACAAATACACATCTGGCATAGGTCTGGGCCAGGACGAATCCTGCACATCCGCCAGGATTTCGGGCAGCCTATGAGCGTGACGTCTGGTGCTCCACCCAGGTCATTGGCGAAAGTTGCCTTTTTTGTAGACATCGTAAGCATCTGCGGCATCCCATCACGAGACCGCTCCATTGAGCCATTTGCCACCCAAGCACCAGTCCACCATGCTCTCGGTACTTCGCCGTTGCTCGCCCTCTTCCAAGCTTCTCGCAGCTCGCTCGTTCAGCGTGACGTCGAGTTCGGCCGAGCAGCTGGAGCCGCAGGACGCGTCCTATTCCACTGCCGGCTCAGTCGACCTGCTCGCATCCGTTGGTAACACGCCGCTGCTAGAGCTCACGACTCTCTCCAAGCTCACGGGATGCAAACTCCTCGCCAAGGCCGAGTACGCCAACCCCAGCGGCAGCATCAAGGACCGCGTCGCCAAGTCCCTTATCCTGGATGCGGAAGAGCGCGGCCTGCTTAAGCCCGGAGGAACCATTACCGAAGCAACAGGAGGCAGCACGGGCGTGTCTCTCGCTCTGTTGGGAGCTTCACGCGGCTACAAGACGCTGCTGACGATGCCCGACATCACGGCCAAGGAGAAGGTCCAGATGATGAAGACCATGGGCGCGGAGGTCCACATTTTGCCCACAACGTCCATGTCGGACAAGGAGAACCACTTCTTCCACGTCGCCCGTCGGCTAGCAGAGACGACGCCCAACGCGTACTGCCCCAACCAGTTCGATAACGTCGCAAACATGCGCGCGCACTATGAAGGCACGGCGCCGGAGATCTGGGCGCAGGTTGGAGGCGAGATCGATGGGTTCGTGACGTCTGCGGGCACTTCCGGGACTATCGCGGGCATGTCGACGTTCTTCAAGGAGCAGGACGAGGACGTGAAGGTGTGGCTGATCGACCCTGAGGAGACTGCGGCCATGTCGGTCTTTATCAACAACGAGCGGACCACCAGCTCGATCGAAGACGGCTTTGAAGTCGTGCCTATGGCCACAGGATCAACTATCGCCGAAGGAGTGGCGGCGCTCTCGCGCGTGACTGAGAACCTGCGCCAGTCGGTGGTGGACCGGGGCATCACAGCTACGAACCAGGAGATCGTGGACATGGCCTACTTCTTGCTGAGGAACGACGGCGTGTTTGTGGGCCCTAGCAGTGCGTTGAATGTGCTTGGAGCGGTCAAGATGGCGAGGGAACTCGGTCCCGGACACACCATTGTGACGATCCTGGCGGACGGAGGCGTGCGGTATGGCAGCAAGTTGTATAACGAGGAGTGGCTGGCGGAGAACGACCTGCTGCCTCGGGAAGGCTTGAAGTCGCTGGACTTCGTGGGCGAACTCTCGTTCCCCAAGACGGTGTAAAGAATTAGATTGATGAAGCTTCTGGCTGTTGCAGAGCGCTGGCGTACGAGATCGAGCACACAACTCGGTAAGGCTTAATAGAAATGGGTCTCCTGCCCCAGGTGAAGGCAACAACGACTCTCGATATTGCGCTGCTGTCATGTTCTAAGTGAATTGTGGAGAAGTCATCGCGGTCTCCTGACTAAACGTTGCTTGAAGTAATCTCTGCAAGCTGGCGCATCACCGTGATGAGTGACCAACCAAACCCAAGTCTCAGGATCCATCTCGTCACTCTGCTATTTACCGGCCGTTGGAACAAGTCAAGCTCCGTTGTTCATGCCTGGCAACGCCACCCGTCCCATTCTCCACGCTATGAAGAACCACTCCACTATCGGCTCTGTGGACTTGTTCGCGTCTGTTGGCAACACGCCGCTGCTCGAGCTCACCACGCTCTCCAAGCTCACGGGCTGCAGACTCCTCGCCAAGGCCGAGTACGCCAACCCCAGCGGCAGCATCAAGGACCGCGTCGCCAAGTCCCTTATCCTGGATGCGGAAGAGCGCGGCCTGCTTAAGCCCGGAGGAACCATTACCGAAGCAACAGGAGGCAGCACGGGCGTGTCTCTCGCTCTGTTGGGAGCTTCACGCGGCTACAAGACGCTGCTGACGATGCCCCACATCACGGCCAAGGAGAAGGTCCAGATGATGAAGACCATGGGCGCCGAGGTGCACATTTTGCCCACAACGTCCATGTCGGACAAGGGGAACCACTTCTTCCACGTCGCTCGTCGGCTAGCAGAGACGACGCCCAACGCGTACTGCCCCAACCAGTTCGATAACGTCGCCAACATGCGCGCACACTATGAAGGTACAGCGCCGGAGATCTGGGCGCAGGTTGGGGGCGAGATCGACGGTTTTGTGTCTTCAAGTGGGACGTCAGGGACGATCGCGGGTATGTCAACGTTCCTGAAGGAGAAGAACCCAGGCGTGAAGGTGTGGGTCATTGACCCTGCCGAGGTCGCGAACGTCGCCTTGTTCATTAACAACGATCGATCTACTGGGACGATGGAGGACGGCTACGAGATGATGCCGACTGTCAAAGGCTCGACTATCGCTGAAGGAGTGGCGGCGCTCACGCGCGTCACGCGCAACCTCCGCCAAGCGATCATCGACCGAGGCGTCACCGGCACCAACCAGGAGATCGTGGACATGGCCTACTTCTTGCTGCGGAACGACGGGATGTTTGTAGGTCCAAGCAGCGCGTTGAACGTGCTGGGAGCGGTGAAGATGGCGCGGGAGCTGGGACCGGGCCACACCATTGTGACCATCCTGGCGGACGGAGGTGTCCGATATGGCAGCAAACTGTACAATGAAGAATGGCTCAAAGAGCACGACTTGGTGCCGCAAGAAGCAGCCACGAACAGGAACGCCGCGTCGCTGGACTTTGTGCGAGAGATTGAGTTCCCCACGACGGTGTAAAGACTCTTCTTGTGCTGTCTTGGACTGTATTCGAGTATGTGTAGGAATCAATGAATGGCTTTATCTGGCAAATGGTCGAATTGGTATCCAGGATAACACTCCTCGAAGCGTCAGAGAGTCGCGATGGTGCGTCTGAGCAGACACGAGCAGGAGCGCTGCCGGCAGCGAAGACAGCAATGGCTGGAGAAGTTCCTACCACGAGTGCACGCAGCAAAGCGTCCCAACTCGTCGTACTTGGAGAATCCAGACGTGTTGGAGCTGCTTCAGCACCTTTCGGACGCCGTCAATGAACTACTGATGGCGAGGCCTCTATCACCACTGCCATGGCTTGCAGGCTACCTGCGTCGAGCCGTACGTCATTCCTTGTATCATTCTTCAAGGTGTTTCATGTCTAACACTAAGTTTTGTGCGTATTGCAGTGTAAATTGGCTTATGTTCTCCAGCCGACCGTGTCCGAGGCCTTGATGCTCGAGATGCACAGGAAGAGACGCGTGATTCAAAGCGCGCTTCGTGATACAAAGCAAGACGAACTGGAGAGCAAGCGCTTGATCCGCAAGATCATCACACTCGAGCAAGAATTGAAGCTCGTGGGTCGAGAACGTCGACTCAAGAAGGCAGATCACGCGTTCTTGGCATGGGAGGAGCCCTCGCTGCAGTCGAACTGGAGCATCGACACCAGCAAAGTGCCTCTGTTCTCCAAAGTCAATGAACAATCGAAAACAGAACACGCAGAGCTTGATCCATCGATGGATAAACCCGAACCAAGTACAGTGGAGACCGAGTCTGCGTGGCTTTTGGAGCAACTTCGCCTCGACCTTCAGGCTCAGCGCAACCTGGACGCGTACTTCGACATGGTTATCGACACAATCGTCCGCGCGCTGGTAAATCTGCTGCTGACTGCGCCTGAGAAGCCCGCGCTATGGTTCGTCATGTATCTGCGGCAACCTGGCCACAGATCAGACCCTGTATCACCTGAGTCATCCACCGTTGAGAGACGCAAGTCTTCCGTTGCGCTGCTTGCCGCATCACCGATGCTCTTCAAGACCAACTTCGAGCTCACGCGCAAGCTGGACGAGATCAAGCAGGCCCAGAGCAAGATGCACTCGAGACTTCAAGCCATGCAGCGAATGTTCACGGACCTCGAGCTGGAGCTGGCCACGCGCAACCGCTTCATCGTCAAACTTTCCGAGTCGCACGTGACCACGAGGACGCAGGCGATCATGGACGGCACGCCCGTGTTTCTCAACTCTCAGAAGCACTGGGTCCTCCCTGGGTTCCTCCTCAACCCACGAGCGCTCTCGAGTGCTGAGCTGCAAGGCTTACGACGTGCCGAGTGCTTCCTCATGGAGAAGGACGAGATCCGATGGAAGTTCCTGCTGCGCGCTCAGCTGGAGTACGACTCGGCCACTCGAATTGCGAGTATGTGGCGGGGTCGACGAGCGTATCACGCCTTCCAGGACCTTCTGAGTCGACGAAGACGCGCCGCTACGTTGATTCAGCGCAACTACTTCCACTACCTCTTCACGCGCGCAATCAGCTTGCCGCGCTGGTGTCGACCAGGTCGCGAGGTGATCGTGGCTCCGAGTATCGCTCAGAAGTGCGCGATATCCTTCCAGTTCTACCCGAAGAGAGACTTCCCCGCCGGTAATTATCGTCGTGAACCGAAGGGGACGAGCGTCACGGAGCTCATGGAGATCGCTCGACAGGATGAAACCTGCGCGGGCTTCACGACGGACGGTGCGTTCAAGCGGTTCCTCCCTCGAATGCTCTCTCAACTCAAGGCCATGGTACCCCCTCCAAAGAATAAAGTTGATGGTGAATCGGACGAAGACGACGAAGAAGAAGACGCATTGACTGCAGAGGACGGTCTGTACGTGAAGGTATTCCCTAAGAAAGATGAGAAGCTCGTCAACTCGGCCATCATTGTGGAGGTGCCGGAAGATCGCTTCGGGTTGGTTCGCGTTGTTCTCGACGGCCTCGCCACCACGGAGCTGGTGCCCGTGACCAAGCTCACGGACCGCTGGAAACGGATCCGAGTCAAGCGCGTGAAGCCCAAGAAGAGGAGAAAGACGCGCGCGATTGTCTTCGCCAAGGGAACTCCGAGCATTTATTCCGACGACAACGAGAGCGATTCTCCAATTGTCGAACCGGGAACGCCTGACACGACCTACGAACGCATTGAAAGCGATGAAGAAGAAGTGGAAGAGAGCATCGAGAAGGAGTGGCGACGTCAACGACGTTTACTGCGAAGACGCCAACAGAGTCAAGAAAGAAGAGAACATGAAGGAGAAGGAGAAAACGACGACGCACCTGACTATATCTTCGAGGACTTGGTCACAGGCCGCATCATGCGTCGAGGACACCCCAACAACACGCACTCCGACCCTGAAATCCGTGCGCGCGTCATCGCTACTCGTAAGAAAGAGTACGAGGACGAGAAGGACCGTCAATTCGAGGCCAAGAAGGTCTCCTGCGCTGTCAAAATTCAATGCGCGTGGCGCTGCAAACGTGCGCGCGAACATTTCCATCAGATGCTGGTCTTGAGGGCGAAGGAGAGAGAACGAGAACGACTCGTGGACCAAGTGAGCGCTGCCAACGCGCACAAGCGGAAGTCGAAGCCTGGGAAGAAAGGAGGAAAGTCGTCCTTCTTCTCTAGATGGAGAAAGTAGTCAAGAGAAAGATGAACAAGAACATACAGGATATATATTACTTTGAAGCGACTACTGTATGCGGAGCTGCGTGCACTATACACACGACACGCAGCGTCCGAGGCACTCGATTCTGCTTTGTGAGACTGCTGGCTGGGCTGTTAGGCTACCTCCTTTTTGTCCGGAGGATAGTCATGGGGTAGAACTCAACTGAGCAGTTGGTAGAAGAAGAAGAAGAAGATTATCCATCCATCTATTCCGAGTCGCTCGTCTCCTTGGACTTTTTCTTCTTCTTCTTCGACTTCTTCTTCTCGGGGGACTCGCCCTCCTCGGCGACCTCGGCCTCGTCGGCGTCGCGCTTGTGTTTCTTCTTCTTGTCCTTCTTGTCCTTCTTTTCCTTCTTCTCCTTCTTGGCCTTCTTCTTGGGGGCCTCCTCCTCCTCCTCCGAGGCCGACTCCATCTTCTCCTCCTTCACCTCCTCCACCAGAGGCTTCTTCTCCTCGTTCTTGCCGTACAGCTCCGACACATCGGCGGGCGTGTTCTCGTTCACCTTGCCGTACTTGCCGATCTTGCCCTCCTTGACCAGGCCCTTGACCTTCTGGGCCATAGGGCCCAAGCCCCAGCGACGCGGGTACGTGTCACGCTCCATGATGACGCGCTTGATCTTGGCCACGACGCCGTGGTCGCACGTGGCCATGACAGCGGTGGTCATCTGGGCAATGGCCACGGCGATGGCCTCACCCTTGGTGGTCATGAGCACCACCTCCTCGTCAATGTCGATGTCGTCGGCGAAGCGCAGCAGACCGGGGATCATGAACTTGGCGCCGTAGCAGATGGCGTTCACCGAGCTGTCCTTGACCACGATGCGCTTGTACGTGGTGAGCAGCACCTCGAGCGGGCGCACGATGCGGCGCAGGTACGACTCGTCCTTGTACGTGTCGTACTGGAACTGCGCGTCCAGCACGTCGTGCATGGTGACCATCGAGTCGTTCTCGCCCAGCATGCCGGAGCGCACACGACGCAGCTCCTGCATGTGGCCGCCCACGCCCAGCACCAGACCCAGGTGCACACACAGCGTACGGATGTAGGTGCCGGCCTCGCAGCTCACGTGGAAGATACCGAGGTGGCGGTCCTCATCGTACTCGATGAGATTGGAGCTGTAGATCGTGCGGATACGCAGCTGGCGCTTGACGGCCGAGATAAGCGGCGGACGCTGGAACAGCGCGCCGGTCAGCGTCTCAATGGCGCGGGCCAGCTTGGCCTGGCCCTCAATGGCGCTGTGGAGGCGCACGACGGCCACGTACTCCTTACCGGCGCCCTGCTGGGCCTTGACCAGGCGCGTGGCGCGGTCCACGCAGACAATGAGGCAGCCCGTGACCTTGGGGTCGAGCGTTCCGGAGTGGCCCGTCTTCTCGACGCGCAGGATGCGGCGGATCCAGGCCACGACCTCGTGCGACGACGGGTTGGCCGGCTTGTCCAGGTTGATGACGCCGTAGCGCACGTAGTCGTTCAGGTTGCGCTTGAGCGGGCTCGAGCTGCAGGCGATGGGCGTGTAGTGGCCCGTGCGCACATTGAGCTGGTTGTAGTTCTTGAGCAGCAGCGGCCACTTGCTCGTGTCCAGCGCGGGCGTGTGACTCTCGGGCGCGATGAGGTCTTTGCCCTCGGCGTCCGCGGCCTTGAGCTTCTTCTTCTTGCTCTTCTTGTCCACGTCGGCGGCCGTCATGACTTCGTAGGGGGTTACGGAACGCTGCCAATTGGAAATGACCGGACATGGGGATGCCCTCCGCGAGGAGCTACGTTACGGATCCGTTGGCTCTGGGAGCGTCATGTGGACCACGCGAACTAAATGTAGATAACCAGGGGTACGCGAAGTTTCACTTGGTTTTTGTATGTGCGTAACCCTTTCGCTTCATTTTTGACAGCCAAGACCATTTTCGACAGCGCTGTGAAAAGCTCCATTGGCCTGTCTAAGAGTTCATTAGAGCAGAGTAACTATGGGCCGCCAACTCAAGTTCCACGAGCAGAAGCTGCTCAAGAAGGTGGACCTGCTCGAGTGGAAGAAGGAGAACAACCTGCATGAGATCAAGGTCATCCGCCGCTACCGCATCCCGGACCGCGAGCAGTACCACAAGTACAACCGGTTGGTGGGGCACATCTCGCGCCTCGTGGCGCGGCTCAAGAAGCGCCCGGCCAACGACCCGTACCGCGTCAAGACGACCACGGCGCTGCTGGACAAGCTCTTCCACATGGGGCTCATCCAGACCAAGAAGAGCCTGCTCAAGGCCGAGGAGGTGAACGTCTCGTCCTTCTGCCGCCGCCGCCTGCCCGTCGTCATGGTGCGCGTCAAGATGGCCGAGAGCATCAAGGAGGCCACGACGTTCGTGGAGCAGGGCCACGTGCGCGTGGGCCCCACGGTCGTCTCGGACCCGGCCTTCCTGGTCACGCGCCCCATGGAGGACTTTGTCACGTGGGTCGACAGCTCCAAGATCAAGAGAACCATCATGAAGTACAACGACAAGCTCGACGACTACGACCTGCTGGGCAACTAGGCCGCAGAACAGAACAGGGAGAGTTGGACTCACTCTGGGATGCAGGAGCTGCCTGGTTTGGGACGAGCAGGTTTATAGACTTTTTTTTACTTGAGAATGCACGTGCTTTTGACTTTTTTTATAGATTCGTGATGTCCCGTGTAGGTTTCCGTGGTGGAGCTGTGGAGAATAGGATTGTTTGTGGCCGTTTTGATGGGACTAAGTGGCTTAAATGTAGGCGTGAACGTTCTTTCAGGTTTCGTTGGAACCATCGTCGCGTGTGGTGCGAGGGCTATGGAGGCTGATCTCCTCACTCGGTCATTTGGACTCTTCCTCAGTGCCTGGACAACATACAGGACAATATGCGTGGAGTTTTCAGCTCGATGAGTGCTGCGGTGGTTCTGCTTCAAGCTGCGTCGTGGTGTATCGGCTCGACTGACGCTGCTCTTCCGGTCGTGACGGAGGTGGTGAGTGGCACAATCTTCCGCAAGTCCAGCTACGTGACGGTGGATCAGTACACGTTGAGCATCAAGCCGACTTCGGCCATCGTGGAGATCAACTTGCTGTCTATGGAGACGGCGGACAACGCGACGTTCTCGGACGTCAACTCTGACTGTGACTCGGCCTACATCGACCCGCACATCTTCCTGTTCAAGAAGCTCACGGACGGCTCCCTCTCGCTTGTGGCAAGTAACGACGACGCTGGCGACGACAACGCGGCGTACTACAGCAGAGGAACCACGGACGGCTCCGTGTCGGCTGAAGATTCGTACCTGATCCAGCGATTGAGCTCGGGTACCTACGTGCTCGCTGTCGGCCGATATCCTCTGACCGCTGCTGCTGCAGCTGCCGGGAAAAGCACCGACAACGTCAACGACTTCACCCCGTACACGTGCATGGCTCGCAAGGCCAGCTACGGCAACTACAAGATCACCATGCGCACCCAGTCCTTGTCTACTTCGAATGTCATCACCAAGAAGGCCAACTCGTACGTGGGCAACAGCTGCAACGTCGCGGCCTCGGTCACAACCGAGTGCGTCTACGCGCTGCCCGCCGATATCGGCAGCGACATCCTCAAAACCTGCAGCTACGACAAGACCATTTACTAAACGAGAATTTGTGTACTGTACGTGCTAAGCTTAACTAAAATTTTTTTCAACAAGAACGTTGAACCAGCATTTCGTTCCGTGCTGAAGCGTGTATTCGCGTATTATACTGTCGCCGTGAAGCGATAACTTAGTGCGCCGTGCCAATGTTCCAAGAGCTTACGGCGACAGGCCCAAAATCTTTAGACGCCTCCTTCTCGAGTGATCTTGCTTCTGTCTTGGTATCAGCGTTTCATCGTCGAAACTTCGCAGGAATCGCTTGCCAACACTTGCATCGCCGTCACCTTGATTCAACGTCGATGTTGCAGCGTCCACAGTGGACAGAAAAGCATGGCTGCTGGTGATGAAAGTTGTGGCAGTGGCCATTAGCAGGACGAACAGTAGACGCATGATTCTCCTGCGAAGACTTGGACCTGAGCGCTGTCAGTCCAATTGTGGAATGGCATCCCGATGATGAAGTACGTGTAGTATACATGTAGGTCCGGACCAACGTCTACCGCCAAACAGACGACATCGATCGGAGATGGTATACAAACGCCGTAAACGAGCTTTCACTCCATGCTTTGCCACCTGTGTAGAATCTCAGAGAGCTCTATACATGCACCGGTAATAGCGTTACTTTATCTCGAGACGTGCCCATGCTCGGGAGAGCTCTATCCATCAGCTGCGCTGTTAGATCAACAATTTTCGACAAAATTCGACGCAATAATACGAGAACCAGCACTCGGTGTGTGGTGGCGGGCCGCTGCTACAGTGAGGATGGAGGTGATCAATACACTTACACCAACGTCATGCAGTGCAACTTGCACTCAGCAGCAGGTGTAGCCATGCCTTTTCCGCCCTCTATTCAAGGCACCTTCTGAACTCGTCTCTCTTGATTAAAGTATGCAACATAATCGAGTCGGACGTAAAAGGCACCACCGGTACAGTGCTGGTCTCCAAAGCTAATCATCCATCATCACACCCGCTTGGTCTCCCTCCTCTGATCGAGGCCATGGGTACGACCGAAGGCGACGTCGGATACGTCATTTCACCCGAGGAGCAGCTCCAGAATGAGCTCAACAGCTACGACATCTCCCCGCAGGACCGGCGCCAGAACTTCTCCATGCTGGAGACGGCCTCGGCGTCTCACAGTGACGACGGCGCCAAATACGAAGCCGCAGTGCTTCCGTACCGCCCCAGCACCGAGTCCGACAATGCTTCAGTCAACTTCACCGACTCGTTGATGGTCGTGGGCAAGCAGCTCCCGTCGGGGCGAGCAGCAGCAGCTCTGGATCTCTTCGCACGCGAGAACATCGGATTGTTCGTCAACTACGTCGCGGTCGGTGCCGTGCACGGACTCTTCCAGTCCCTCATGTACCCGTACTTGAACGTGTACCTGAATATGGACGACTACCTGGCGTATTCAGCAGAGCGATGGCTTGCTCTCCCTTGGCTGCTCAAGGTCTTCTTTGCGATGCTGTCGGACGGTGTCGCCATTAAAGGGTCGAGGAGGCGAGCGTACATGTTGATCGGATGGGGAATATGCTTCTTCTTCTCGTTTATATTGGCTGTGCTTCCTGTGGAGACGCCCTACTTGACGGACGGAGCAGTGACGAATAGCAATGCGGCAGAGGCTGGGAACAAGTACGTGGCGATGTTCGTGATTGCCACGTTTGGATATGTACTGGCGGACACTGCGAGCGATGGGATGCTCGTTGAGTTTGCACAGCTGCACCAAGCGAGTGAGCAGCAGCAGATGCAGCTCCATCACCAACAGCGCGAGCTGGATGGAGATACCAACCCGTTGCCGATGCCGCCTCCGCGAGCTTCCGGACCGACTTACGTCGTCACTACGCTGTTCGCCGCGCGGTATGCTGCGCAGTTTGTCATGACGTTCTTTGTGGCGTTCATACGCAATAGCGATTCGTATGGAGGTAGCTTTGTGTGGGAAGCTTCAGTCAACGGTATGGTAGTCATTGCTGTACTGGTGTCGGCCGGTACAATGGCAGCTACGTGGTTCTGCCTACTCGAAGACGAGAATCCTGCAGGATACAACGTCCACATCCTGACGCCACGCGAGTGGAAAATCACCGCCCGCAAGTTGTTCCACCAGCGAGCAATTCTTCAATTGATGGCCTACATTTTCCTCTCGCGCGTGTGCTTCACGTATTACGCTACATCGGCCAAGGCGATTTACGAGTACTGGGCTCCAGCGGGAGCGTTGACGACCAACATTTTCTCCAGTTTGAACGCTGCAGTGTATGCAGGAGCAGCGCTGGCAATCGGCCACGGGCCTACGATGCACATCTTGAGGAAGCTTGGATGGCGTCAGACTGTGGCGGGCTCCGTAGTGGTCTCGGCCGCTCTCACTCTCGTTGTGGCTCTGTTTACAGTGTACAACTTGGTGCGTGTTGCTGCCCTCACGCTGCTGGTGGAGCAGATTACTGTCGTTTTCGAGGCGCTGGCGTATTTTGTGGCGCTACTTGCAGCTGTAGCAGTCGCTGAGCCTGGACTGGAGTGTACGTCGTTCAGTTTACTGGTAACAATGGGGAATCTGGCCGTTCCGTTCACCATTTCGCTGTCGCAAGCCATTGGAGAACACTTTGACGTCTACGACTCGGAGTACCAGTCGGATTCGAGTCACGCTCGTGCTCAGGCCATGTACTGCTTCCTCATTGCGGTGGTCATTCGAGTTTTGCACCTTGCGCTGTTGCCATTGCTCCCGGACCAAGCTGAAGCTGCTCGAGTATTGAAGCTTTCACGCTTTACGGGCAGGAAAGGCTCGATCATTGCCATTGGAGCGGCCGTGTGCGCGTCATTTATGGTTTTCTGGGCGTTGCTCACGACGACTCTCTCGTCTTTCGAGCGCACCTCGTGCCTCAATGTTGCGGGAGGTGAAGGCTGTTAGCGAGCCTGAACTACACTGCACTGTAGATAATCACAGTCTTCATTCATGGCTGTACTTTCGTCCTCATTTCACATTTTCATCGTATAAGAGGAACTTGAGTTTATCCCTACTACTTCCTGCGTTTACGTACTTCATAGTGTCGTCTCCTTCGTTGCGGTGGTTGGTTGTTCGCTCGCAATGAAAGAGGAACGAACCGGAGAACCAGACATGCCGGGTGATGGCTTGCCTGGTGTACCGGGTGGGGGCTTGCTACCAATGTGGATCACTTCGACTGAAAGGATGTCGTCGCCGTCGTCGTCGTTGCTGTCCTCCTGAGCGTCTTTGCTTGTGGCATTGTTCGCCTTCTTGCTCTTGCGGCTCTTGATGTACGCTCGCACAGAGATCAAGATCGAAATCTGCAGTAACCACGAACCGCTCAGCAATTTACTCCGATGTTTCAGTCCCAAACATTGTACTTACCACCGTCGCCACTGCTCCAAGAATGGTGATGATCACTTTAACGCTGGAAAACTCGTCGCAAGTTGGTGGGTTGCGCCAGTCCCCTGTACACTTGCAGACCTTGGATCCATCCTCCTGCGTCACCACCGTGCCTCGCGTAGGATTGCAGCTCGTGAAGTCGTTGTGGTCCGAGTACAACGAGCTCGTGGTATCTCGACCCGTGGCATCCACCGGTTCATTATGCGCTGACGAAGCGGATCCCACCATGATGATGGACCCACTGGAGTCGCACGTTCCGGTGTTGTTGCCTTCAACAACGGTGAACTTGTACTCCTCCGACACTTGAGTGCATGAGTCTGTGCCCCAGCCGCGTAACACGACCGTGCCCGGGTCATCAACGCAAATAGTGAAGACATTCCCACTGGAGCTCGCCTCGGTGCTTGTGTTCGTAACGAAACTCGTTTGAGCCTGGTTGGTCTTCAAGAAGTCGTAGGTCACGCGAGATACATCGTTAAAGCCGAAGCTGAAGAGCTGACCAGCCGAGACCTGGGCCGATCCATTGCTGTCGAAGGTGACTCCATCTTGGTACTCCAGAGTGCCATGAGTGAAGGAGCAGCCGTAGCAGCAAATGCCTGTGGCTGCGCTGCATTGATCGAACACGAGCGGGTCGTACGTGATGACGGTGTGTAGGGGGTCGGTCTGCTCGAGGCATTCAGCACAACACGCTTCTCCCACCGCAGCGCTCGAAGTAGTTACCACAACGAACAGCAGAAGCTGTGGAGGACGCGAGCGTGGTCCCATCGCTTGGGTGTCTGTAGTGGTCGAAATCTTGGTGTCCGAGTCGACGCCTGTCAGGGGTCAGG
Source organism: Phytophthora pistaciae (assembly GCA_024679115.1). Lineage (NCBI taxonomy): Eukaryota > Oomycota > Peronosporomycetes > Peronosporales > Peronosporaceae > Phytophthora > Phytophthora pistaciae. Next base: position 1,506 of record JAIKVE010000281.1, on the reverse strand, counting down.
GCCCAAAAGATACTATGTGGTCATTGACAACTTAACATGCCAAACAGCTTCATTGCCCACGATCTCATACAAGTTTGAAAGTCTCGCCACGTACAATCCCTACTCAATTGCGCTATCAGCTCGAGTTCACCGCGTCCGCGACGGCCTGGATCCAGAATGCAGCGGCCTTGGCACCAGGGTCGGGGATACCCGCTCCGAACTCCTCGCCGACGTATCCTGCGCGGCCAAATGCTTGCTTGGTGGAGATTTTAGCCGTGGCCTCGGCACCATCCTGAGCCGCCTTGGCAGCAGCCGAGGCCAATTCAGCGCCAGTCTTCGAGGTCGGGCTGTCAAGAGCACGGAGCGACGGGACAAGCGCATCCACCATGGTGCGCGAGCCCTCCTTAGCTCCTCCATACTTCTGAACCGCAGCAATACCCGCTTGGAACGCTCCAACCCACGCAGCAGTGTCGACTTCCTTGCAGCTCTCCAGGTGGAGCGAGCCGGCCGTCAAGAAGATGGCGTACAGCACTCCAGAGGTGCCTCCAGCACTGCGACCGACCGAGTCCGCAAGTGCACGCAGGGTCTGCGTAGCGTCGTTCAGCGGGTAGTGAGCCTTCAGGTCGGCAAGGATCGCCTCCGCGGCGCTCTTGAACGTAGTGCCGCAGTCGCCGTCGCCCACCTTGGTGTCCCAGTTGGTCAGCTGAGGCTCGTTCTTGATCAGAGTGTCACACACGGCCAGAATGCACTTCTCCAGCAGACGTCCACTGTTGGAGAGCTCGGCTGGGCGCTTGAAAGCCTTCCTGGCCTGGACGGGGGCTTCGGCCTTGATGAACGGCCCAGAGATCGACGCCTGTGAGAGGTCGAAGGGCGAGTACGTCCACGCAGGAGCCGAAGTGGGGGCGTCGAAGAGCGCCAGCATGCCAGCATCGCCATTAGAGTTCCATAGCGACAGCGAGAAGCCGGCCATGTCCAGTGCCGTCATGAACGAGCCCACCAGCACGCGCTCGGGCTCGATGCCCTTAGCGCGGAGAGCCTGCACCGCATACTTGGCCACCACGTAGAGCTCCATGCCCGTCGTGGCCCCCAAGTTGTTGACCGTGAGCACGCACTTGCTTCTGTCCTTCAGCGCCAGCCCCACTCTCGTCGAGTCCGTCGTGATCTTCTCCACCAGCATGTTGCACAGCGCAGGCACGTCCTGCTGCTCGCACTTGCTCACTCCGGGCTCACCGTGGATGCCCAGCCCCACCTCCATCTCGTTGTCCCCCCACTCCCTGGAACTGTCCTCCTGGCCCGGCAGCGTGCAGGGCTTGATGGCCACGCCCATGGTGCCGAGCTTGCTCTCTCCGGTCAGGCCGTTCACCATCTTGACCAGAGCTGCGAGATCCTTGCCGGCCTTGGCAGCTGCGCCCGCCAGCTTGTGCACGAAGACCGTGCCGCTGAGGCCGCGCCGTCCCGCGTTGGCGTTCACGACGGCCACGTCCTCGCCCACCACCACCATGTCGCACTTGAGCCCCTCGGCCTTGG
>JAIKVE010000280.1:0-23851 GCA_024679115.1 Phytophthora pistaciae | reverse complement strand
CGGAGGCCGAGTAGGGCTTGTCCGCCCGGTAGAAGCGCAGCTTGCCCGTGGTCACGCGCACCTGCGGGTTGCCGGCCAGGAAGGGCGCGCCCTGCATGTCCTGCACGTCCTCGAGCGTCTCCTCCTCCTTGGCCTCCTCCTCCTCAGCCATGTCGGCGGCGTCCACGCGGATCTGGAACATGTCGCGCGGCGATCGATGCACAAGTGAGAAATTGAGAGAGATCAGATCGAAAAGGGTTCACATTTTGTGGCGTGATGTGTACGGTATGTATAAATGACCCAAAAATGGTGGAATTGTGTGACACCAGACATTTAGGCCACTTCAACCTTGTCCAAGTTGGAAATTAAAGCTGTATCCCGAGCCGGATGCAAGCGACTGAGAGCGCGAGATATATTATTTTCAATGTTGCTGATAGACTTCAAGTGACGAGGAAGTCACGATGCCAAAGATGCACCTAGGCGGCTTGACAGACCAGTTTCACTTCAAGGTGCTAAGCCAGTGTTTGTTGTTTGGTGGGCCTTCTTGTAAACATGCATGCACTGTAGTCATCTACAGCATGATAGCTACATTGTATGGAAAGCGCAGTTGCGTCGACTTGTGCTTACCAGGCACGCTTGATATGCCACCACCGATCACCGTGAGCAATCTGCTCGACATCTTGGTGAGGGGGTGAGGCGGCTGTCAGCAGCGACCGAGCTAGCTATTGCTGTGGCGGCGATGCTACGGTAGCATCGCTATCTCAAGGCTAACAAAAGTCAAGTGCAAGCCCCGCCAGCATTGTTGTTAACTGCGCTGGGCACTCGGCTCACCAAAAGCGCTCATTTTCTGGAATAATTCTGGATTTTCCGTACCCAAACTCCGACCCATAAATTTCGACAAGGCAGCTGGGCTCATCCCACTTTTTGTCCCGCACATTTTCACTCACTCGCAAAACGTCGACCCAGCACTCGGAGCGAAGCGTCAGCGGAGCCGCGGTCCAAGAAGGAAGGAAGACAGACAGGAAGGAACCCAACAGAAGACAGCACGCACTACTAAGCAGGAACCTGTAGCGCGATGTTTAATCAGCCGTGCGTCTCCTTCTCTTCCGTGCGTTTGCAGCTACGAGCCAGCCAACTAACCGTCATTACCTGATGCAGGTACACGACCGAGCCTCAGGTCCAGAGCGCGCCGGACGTGAACCCCATCAAGCCGTACGTGTCCATACTAACTATTGCCTTGCAACTATCATCCAAGAGGCCGCTACTTATCCTGTTTGCTCTGCTTCTGTTGCTGCAGCGACCAGAAGACCGTGGAGGCCAAGGCCGGCTGCCAGGACTGGCCGTTTGCGCTGCTGTTCGTGGTGAATGTCGGCGTCATCATCGCGTTGATGGCGATGTGGGGCGTCAAGACGGTCACGGATCCGGAGAACAACTCGAGCGAGCTGCTCTCGGGCGACGACACGAAGGTCGTGGTGGCCATCTCCGTAGGCATGGCCGTCGTGTCCATGGTGCTGGCTCTGCTCATGGTCAAGCTCATTGTGGCCTACGCGCGCGTCATGATCCTGTTCGTGCTGTGGTTCAACGTGGGCATTTCCTTCGCCCTGGCGGCGTACGGATTCGTGATTGGCAACATCTTCATCGCCATTATTGGAGCGCTGATTGCCCTGCTCAATCTCTGCTACGCGCGCGCCGTGCAGCACCGCATCCCGTTCGCTGTCGCCAACTTGCGCGTGGCGGAGGGAGCCATCGCCAAGCACTGGTCCACGTACATTGTGTCGGTCGTGTTCACCATCGTGCAGATTGTGTGGGTGGTGATCTGGGCGATGGCACTGTTGGGCGTCGCCAACAAGATTGCGGAGGATAACCCGAGCAGCACGAACACGTCCACGACGACCTCTACGAAGTCCACGTACAAGCAGTCGGGCAGCTCTTACGCAGCGTACTTCTTCCTGCTGCTATCGTTTTACTGGGGTCTCCAGGTGTTCAAGAACGTGGCCCACACGACTGTTGCTGGCACTGTTGCAACGTTCTGGTACAACTCAGAGTCGGGTGGAGCTACAGCTGCCTCGCTGAAGCGCAGCACTACGACGTCGTTTGGCTCCATCTGCTTCGGCTCGCTTATTGTGGCTTTCCTGCAGGCGCTTCGCGCGGTACGATCTCCTGTATTCAAGTTGGAACTTTGGTTGTTTCATTGCACTAACTGTAGTTTATGCTTGATTTAGTTGGCGGAGAGCGGCCGCCAGGACGGAAGTGCGTTGGCCTGCTTTGCCGAGTGCATCCTGGGCTGCCTGCAGTCGCTCATGGAGTACTTCAACCGCTGGGCCTATGTCTACGTCGGCATCTACGGCTACAAGTTCACGCAGGCTGGCAAGGCTGTGATCCAGCTCTTCAAGCAGCGTGGTTTCGATGCGATTATCAACGACGACCTTATCGGCAACGTTCTTGGTTTTGCAGCCCTGGGTGTTGGTAAGTCCTGCCTCTGAGCTGTTCCTGTCATCAAGATCTGGACGAACATTGACCTTTTATTCACCCCCACAGGCCTTATCTGCGCTGGTGTTGGTGCCTTGATTGCGGAGACGACCGACGTGGTCACCTTCCAGAACAGCACCGCGTTCCTGGCGATCCTCGGCTTCGTGATCGGCATCGGCGTTGCCGTCACGCCGCTCGCTGTCATCGACAGTTCGGTGGCCACGATCTTCGTCTGCTTCGCCGAGGACCCCGCTGCGTTCCAGCGCTCGCACCCGGAGCTCTACGCTCCGCTGGTGCAGGAGTGGCACAACCTCTACCCGGAGATCATGGTGCAGGCAGGATACTGGTACGCGTAGTCCAGCAGCAACAATGTATCAAGCAGAAGCTCTAGCTCGGCGGAGCTGAGCTGTTCTCATGCTCAGCAAAGTCTATTCATACATTTCCATCGCGTTGTCCCTTCAACCGTTGCAAAAAACCTATTCCGACCTATGGTATCTTTGGGTATCTATGAGAGCTGACGAAAATAGAACCCAAAACGGCAATGCCTACATACAGTAGCTTACTTCAGTTCAGTCTTCAACTTACCCAACTTTACCCCAACGTCGTGTCACGACGACGATGAGGCGAAGTCGCGCTGCGTTGCTGGGCGTTGCCCTCTCGACGCAACTAACGCCGGGCATGGCGTCCTCCATGACGTCGGTGCTCGTCCGCGTAGCATCCGCGACTCTCGTGGCGCGGCGTATCACGGACGTAGCGCACCAAGAGGCAAGTGCAGATGCAGACATTGCAACTGCAAATGCAGGTTCAGGCTCCGACTCAGGCGGGTCGGACACGATGAAGGCCATCCACTACGCAGCCATCGTGCTGCTGATCGTCATGTCGGCCATCTCTTCGGGTCTGACGCTGGGCCTCATGTCACTGGACAAAGTGAGTCTCGACGTGATCATCCGCGCTGGAGACCGACCGGGCGCTACCAAGGACGAGATGAGGAAGGCCAAGGCAGCTCGACGCATTCTGCCGGTCCGAGCCGACAGCAATTTGCTGCTCACGACGCTGGTGCTGACGACTGTAGCGGTGAACAGCCTGCTGTCGATTCTCATGGCGGACTTGACCAGCGGCCTTGTGGGCTTCATAGTGTCGACGATCCTCATCCTCATCTGCGGCGAGATCATCCCGCAGTCGCTGTGCTCGAGACACGCGCTGTCCATTGGCTCGGCACTCGTGCCGGTTGTACGAGTGCTGAGGGTGATGCTTTATATCTTCGCCAAACCAGTGAGCTTCATGCTGGACAAGACGGTGGGCGAGGATGTGGGCACCATGTTCACCAAGAGAGAGCTGCAGAAGCTGGTGGATATCCATGTGAGACAGAAGATCATGCACCCCGAGGAGGGGTATATCGTGCGTGGCGCCATGGGCTACAAGCACAAGGTCGTCAGTGACATAATGATCCCGGCGGAGAAGCTCTTCTCGCTTCCGATATCCTTCACCACGTTGCAGTTTGTTGATCCTGTTGCATGTTGCATATCTTGTTGCTGGCTTTGGTTTCCTTAACCTGCAGGCTTCTGGGTTGTTTGATCGGTTGTTGTCGTTTGCTTCAGCACGCCAGTACGATACTCAACCTCGAGACGCTCAAGATGATCTACAACAACGGATACAGCCGCATTCCCGTGTGGAATAAAGACCCGAACGACATCGTAGGCATCATCTTCACCAAAGACTTAATCTACGTGGACCCGAACCAAGACGTTCCACTGATAGCGTTCGCCCGAGTGTTTGCGGTCGCGGCACACCGCATTTGGCTCGACGCACAGCTAGGTGAGGTGCTCAGTGTCTTCAAAATGGGCAGCACCCACATGGCACTAGTGTACGATGTCAACAACTCCGGACCGGTACGTTCTTCGTCTTGCATCGGTTGTCCGGAGAAAAGGTTGCTAAACGTGTCGATTTTCCTGGCCAGGGTGACCCATTCTACGAGCTCAAGGGATTGGTGACGCTGGAGGATATCGTCGAGGAGATCCTGCAGTCCAAGATCACCGACGAGACCGACTCACCCGAAGCCAGGAAGGAGCGCCAAAACTGCACGGACCAGATTGGGTATTCCGATGGGGGTGAGTTCGTGGCCCACGCCGTCGTCTTGCTTCCACCCACCAGCTCTCGCCGTGACTCGCTCTAAGTGCTGACACCGTTCGCCTTCCTCCGCCCAGTTTACTCTGAGGACGACCCACTCCTATCCGACCCCAAGGCGACATTCGGCACTGCACTTCCAGCTTCAAGTTTACAGATCCAGTACTAATAGAGCAGCGTGGTTGCTGCTGCATATCATATCTCCGTAGTCAGCAAAATTGCCCCACCGACACTCACAGAACCAAGAAATTGAGGCATTATTATCCTCTAGGGTGGGGCGCTAGATAATGACAGAATGAATCGCAAATTGCTTTTCGTCAACGGGCGCGTCTTCTCGCGTGATTCGGATATCCACGTCGTAGTCATGAGCAAACGTTGCAATGCGAGGCGATGGCCGTCGCTAGCGCATTTAATTCTGCTGTCGACATTAATTATCGGCGCGTCGGCAGCGACCACCACCACTACTACGCTGGAGTGCAACGCTACTGTGGCTGGCCAAGCGGCTATTGCGCGGTGGTCTTTGCTGTCCGAGCTAACCTTTTCCCGAGACTGTACGATTAACAACACTCAATAGCCAATATCTGCGAAACGTGATCTAACATGGGTCGGGTCTGCTTGCTTTGTATGCAGCTCACGCAGCGGCAGTCTTCGCCGACCGAATCTGGATTGTCGGTGGCGTGTCGGCTTCCTACTACACGAAGCGCTTGGAATACACCACCTCGCGGTCGGATGTCGTATCCTCTCCAGACGGCATCGAGTGGACAGAAGTACTGGAAGAATCTCCGTTCCGTCGACGTTTTGGGCATTCGTTAATTACCTTCACGGACTCGAGCGATAGCGTGGAGCGGCTTACACTGGTAGCAGGCTTCTCACCCGAGCCAGCGACCGATATCTGGGTCACTACGGATGGAGGTAGGTGAGTGTAGATTCCTACCTATCAAAACACCCTTGGGGTACCTAACACTGTGCTTGTTGCGTGCGGATAACAGCGTCTTGGACCCAAACCACTGCTTCAGTTCCTTGGTCAGGTCGAGGTTATCACTGCTCGGTGGTGTTTAACAGCAAACTTTGGATCCTTGGCGGCAGTCCGTTCAACAACGAGGTTTGGTCTACGTCGTCAGTGTTGAAGGGGCCGTGGAAGCAACAAAGTGGAGTGCCTTGGTCACCGCGATCTGCTCACGCGTGTGCCTCTCACGAGATTATGGATGCGACTGTGGGGGACTCAAGTCGTGAAGAGTTTCTTTTTCTAATGGGCGGGTGGCGCGACACAAGTCTACGCGATGTATGGCGAATGGATTCCTCTGGTAATTGGAAAATGCTGCTGGAGGCGGCGCCTTGGCAGTCACGAGCGTGGTTCCCAATCGTATCGTTCGACTCCAGGACAAATGGTGACGTCCAACTCGGACCAAGACTCTGGGTGCTCGGAGGTGGAATTGTCGGAAACGGGATCGAGAAAATGTATCCATTCTCGGACGTTTGGTACACTCGCAACGGGGTTGACTGGGTAGAGGCGAGCTCCAACTCGTCGGGCATATCGACAGCCGAATGGAGCATGTTGACCCAGAGCAACGAGGAAGTGTGCATGGGCAAGTGGGGTCATACCGTTGTTCCCTTTTACCGCAAAGTCGATCGGTCTTACTATTGCCACGAATCGTGCATGAATGAGGAAGGCACTATCAGTCTCGCGAACCAGTTCATACCAGTGTGCAACCCGTCCACGACGTTGCCGGAGGCACCCGCCTTGCGAACGATTCTGTTGAATAACTCCATGATCACTAAGACACTGTATCCAGACGGTTGTGGACTGTGCGTGGTGGACTCCAATGCACGATATGAGAACAGTACACGCGTACCTACGCTATTCCTTCTTGCTGGGAACGTAGGCGTCCAGAAGGTGAACGACGTGTTTCAGAGCAGCGATGGAAGTGCGTGATGCATTTGAAGCCTCGATCGGTACGGTGCGAAGTGTTGTTGAACCGGTATTGTTTTGCTTGACTTGGTGTAGTGTTGTGCGAGCGGGAGGGTACGATCTGCTCGGGAGAAGGCGTGTGTGTGCAAGGAGGCACTTGCCTCTGCAGCAACGGGAAGACGGGAGCTTTCTGTGACAGCGAGCTTCCGTATACGATCGTCGACTCAAGTACGTGCCGAAACGTTTTGTCGGGTCCTCTTCATGGGGTTTGGTGCTAATTTATCTTTTGTGGGCTAAACCGTGCAGCGAGTTGCTTCCCCGAATCGGCTCCGGTCGTCGTTGCGGGTGGTAAGACAAAGCGTTTGGGTGACGTAGAGATCGGAGACTCGGTGCTGGCGCTCGATTCAGCAGGAGAGCTCGTGTATTCCACCGTCTATTACATTCCACACGAAGGTTTTGTGGACAGCGCCACAAGTTTCATCAGCGTAGAGCACGAAGGCCTTGGCAATGTACGTGCCGACCAGATACGGTCGTGGGGCTGCATGGTCATCATGACCAGCCCTCCCTCTACTGAAGATCGGCCCTATTGTTGAAATCTGTGACGTGTGACGGCCATGTGTGACGTGTGTAACTTTCGTGTCAAGCAGGACTTTGTTGAAGCGCTGCAGCTTACCCCGGATCACCTCGTGTTTTATCTCCCAGAGAGCGAGGGAATTGAAGCGGATTTCTACCGAAGTGACGGAAAAACCTGGCCTGCAGAGCTGTGGTTGGCCAGGCTGACCCAGAAACCAGCGAGCGAGCTGCGGGTGAACGACGTGCTCTTGACGTTGCCCTCGTCCAAATCTTCGACACGATCATGCCCGGCGAGCAACACCGAAACCGATCCACCGCCCAGAAATGCATCAAAAACCCGATGGAGCTGCCCGGATGGCGTGCTCCCACGTCAAGACGGCACTCCAGTTGGCCCCGCCAGTCTTGTCAGGGTCACCAAGCTGACCCGCGTCAGTCACCGCGGAGCCAAGACCGTTTACACGATGACGGGCAACCTGTTCGTGGCGGGGGTGCTCTGCAGCAACTTTGGCGACTACTACCCCACCCTGCCAGGTCAACAACTGCGGGATTCGGTAGCCTTCAAGCTGTTCGCGCCACACCGCGCGCTGTTCAAGCTGCTCCCTTACCCGAGCACCGCTGAGCTCCTACGCGCGCTCATGGATCAGCTGGTGCTGCCCGCTTTGAGATGGCTTCGCCCGCTCCTCTCCGAGATAACCAAGCGAGCTGGGATGCTGGGGTCGCGTCACATGAGCTGCGATCGGGGCTTCCCCGTCGCCCCACCGAGCTGAGACCTTTACGCAGAGCAAAGCTGAAGATGGAGGGAGTTTCCCTGCAATTTTTAGCTGCATTGTAGCTAACCTACAACAGCAAAGCGCCGAGAGCTTCGAGACGGAACTGCCCAACGCGTTTCGTTGCTTCCCTCTGTCGTCCACGAATTGGATAACCTCGACGTTTTTGCTGTGCGAAATGAAACTAGGATCACCATGAAGAGCTGTCGAGGCGTAGCCATGCTCCTATCGTTGAGGAATCTTGGTCCCGAAGGCGTGTCCCGACTTGACTTGCCTTGCCTCGGCTCAAGTCGAAGAGCTGGAGCTTCAAAAAGCTCGACCAGCCACCTCCCAGTCTCTCTCTGCTGCAGAAGCAGTTGGCGGGGTGCTTGGAGGGGAAACTGCGCCGACACCCTGAGCCGAGCAAACTTGCCCGGCAACGGCCGGCGCGGGGCCGTTACGTGGCAGCTCCGCGCTTCGGCTCCGAGCCCGCCTTGGGACCAGCTGGGTACGGGCTAGTCGATCATAGCGCTGCGCTCGAAAAAAGAAGGCGAATAGGGACCGAACGCCGATAGAATCGGCGGAACGCGGCCGAGGCGTTCCAATGTGCAATGCGCGCGGACGTTGGGCTGTCGTGCTGCTCGAGGCGCCGCCGCCTTCTGGCCTTCGTCTGTAGGGAGTGGATTCTCTTCCTGGACAGCGGTTGTCGTGCGCGTCCATTCCTCGCCTCGCCCCACGCGACAACGTCTTATTACAAACATGCGGCACCGACCTCGTGGGCAGCTATGACCAAGAGAGCCACCTGCCTGCAAGTGCATGCTGGTTCTGAAGCAGCAGGCCCACTCCGGGCGTTAAACTCCGGTAGAAAGCGTCGCCATACTCGGTGTGAGTCACATGTGCTGTAAAGACCGTAGCCTCAACGGTTATAAAGCATATGTAATGCGTACAGTCTGGTCCTCTGCGCGTTCGGCGCGAGCGGCTGGAAAGGCAAAGTCTCCGTACAGGCCACAAGCGACGAGACCTGCTGGTGGCAAGTCGCTACGGGCGCTGGCAAGCAGCGACCGAAATACCAGCCCAGTGTGCATTTTGCCAGCATCTTCGCATTTGCACTTTTACCGGTCACCACCACCAGAAGCCTCAGACAATCATGCTCGGCAAGCGTTGCGCGTCGGAAATGGAGGCCTGCCTCACCGAGTACTACCGCCAGGAGTGCCTGCGCGCCCTGTACGCCAAGCAGGAGCGCCCGCGCGACTGCGCCTGGGTCAGCAAGGACATGATGGCCAAGCCCCCGCGCCGCGCGCGCAAGGGTGTGTCGTTCGCCATGGCGCCCGAGATCATCGGCAGCGCCGACCCTTCCGTGGACCGCAGCCCCATCGACGTGTCCCCGATCTCCAAGCTCGAGCTCGTCGTGCTGCTCTCGCAGCGCACCTTCCCGGCCCAGGCTTAAGCGACGCAGCACCAGCGCCGCGACTCAACCTGCACAGGACAACCAGACTACACTCGTAGTACACCAGGCAACGGGCGACGACAGCAGTGCTAGTGCAGGCACTGCACTGCTTTCGCTCAGCTCTGGACACACCTCACTCAACCTCTCCCACTCACGCTAGGGTGGACCTAGAAGACCGGGCAAGACGCCGTCTACATCACGGTTCGGCACGCTACCCGGGCAGCAGCATGTAGCTTATTAGAAGAGTCATGAAAGAATTGACTCGTTATTTAAAATCGCAATAAATGCCGACACTTCATCACCACAATGTTCTTGCTTCCGCATTCATCAACGTAACACGCCAGCAATAATTTCTGGCGGCAAACCAAAGGGATCAGTTCGATGCGGTCCGTGAGATGCGTTCAGATATCGAGCGGCATGAGCCGATCGACCTCTCGCCGCGACACTCCTTGGTCGAGTAATTGTGCTCGAGCTTTGGCACGAGCGACAAGTGCTCGATCGCGCGCCATTTGCAACTCCAGCTGACGCAGTGTTAGCTCCACGCGGGCCTTTTCCAGGTCAATTTCATCAATCGACCTCAGCGCCGGCCGCTTCTTCTCAGGATCGGACGGGATGTCCCGCCGGTGTCGAGCATGCCCTCGCTCCTCCTCTTCCTCTTCCAGCTGCATAACTGAAATGGACTGCATCGCTAAGCTCTTGCTCTTCCTCACTGGTCGCGTAGTCGGCGGCGTCGGGGGAGTAAATGGGCCCCTCACGCCACCAACGGACTCGTTGTCAAAGTCCCAGACTATTTCCTCCGTCAACGACTCCATCCCTCGTCGCTCTCGCAACTGGTAGTGGGACCTCTGCTTCTTTGCCGGCGAAGGTGAGCGTGACCGCAACCTAGCAGGCGACGGACTAGCAGGCGACGGACTAGCAGCACGGGCTGGAGCTGGAGCTGAGACTGGGGCTGTAGGAGGAAGGTTCGCAGCCGCTACTGGCTGCTGAGCTACCTTCACCGACTTCCGCTTCGTACTAAGTCTCGGCCTCTTGGACGGCGGCGAGTCCACCTCCTTGTCAATGTCCTTCATAATGGGCTGCAGCAAGGCGAAGTAGCGGCAGTGGCGCTCCAGCACGCGGCGCAAATTGCGTTCCGCCGGCGTCCCTTCGGCCGCTTTGAGCTCGCGCTTGGTGCTGGCCAGGCGTTCCGCAGCTTCTCGGTACGACAGCTCCAGCTCCGCCATCTTGGTTTGTACCTGATTGGCCGTGCGGTGCACCAGACCACACACATGCAGCCGCTGCACGATCTCTTCGGCCAGCGGTCGGAGGCTCTCGCCGGTTTTACTGCAGCTTCGCCAGCGGTCGTAGTTGCCCGGCGCGACCAGCCAATCGAGCAGTACGCCCATGGAAGACTTGCCTCCCGCGCCCGAGTGGTCCGACGTCCACTTGGTCTGCGAGGGCTGCTTGGCCGCCCGCCGCGCGCGGAAGAAGCTCGGCTTGACGTGCATCTTGGTGCGATTCTCTACGCTTCACTATGCGCCAAGCCACGCGCCCCCTCGCATTGCCAGACGGGCTTTCAGCCAATCCGCATGTTGAAGTCGTTCTCCGCGCGACGATTGGTCGAAAAACAGTTGTTGCCTTTGGTGACCATCACTCCGACGCCTTTGCGCATTTTGGCGGGGATCCAGTTTGAATCTGTCATGGCGCGGCGCGGCATCTGCAGCTCGCCGCTGTCGTCGGCGGATGAGGCCGAGGAGGACGCCGGGGCGTCCTCCGCGTTCCTGGAGATGTCCCCGTCTCCCCCTGGGTCCAAGCCCGCGAGACCTCGAGCTACAGGGACCAAGAGGAAGCCTAGCAAAGCCAAGAAGACGCTCCTTCCACCCGCGAAGAAACCCAAGCCGAGTATTGCGACGGAGCGGAAGAGCACCAAGGAACTCGTACACGACGCGCCACAGGAATTTGTTGAGTACTTGGCAGACCAGCTGAGCGCGATGCAGCAGGCCAAGTTTGAGGCGGAATTCGGCGGGGGCCAGGGATACATCGTGAAGCGGCCGACGTCGAGCTGGAAGACAAAGCGCAAACGGGACGAGCTGCAGGCGTGGATCAAAGCTCTGGGCTTCACATCTGGCGCATTGAGTCGGCACGCACTGCGAGTCGCGAGTCTCAAGGCGGATGTGATTCTGAGTGAACTGAAGCAGCGGGTACCGTCGATTGCCGAGTACGTGCGTGGTGGGAGGGCCAAGTTGCGGGTATATTACTAGGGGGTGGAAAATGTGCTTATTATTGTTTGGTGGTGTTGTGCATCCTCAGAGAAGGTGACAAAGAGGAGGAGGTAGAGGCTGAGGATGACGAGGCTGCGGATGGAGGTGATGAAGATGAGAATGAGCTGACCGGAGACTATTCAATGGATCCTGCCATGCTCCGGTTAAAAAAATACTTCCAAAAGCTGGAGTCGCAAACGTTGGAGGTCGTGTCGTACTCAGAAAACCACCGATTGCTGTCCTCAACGCAGCACATGGCGATCGCCGACGCGATGGAAGACGTGCTGGCACAACCTTCGGTTCGAAGAGAACGTCGTTTGGCTAGACGGCTCTCGAAGCTGGGAAGGGTCTCGGGCCGGCGACTCTCTTCGATTGCTTTGGCGCCTTCCTCTTCTTCTTTCCTTCCACCAATAGAGGACGACTGGATGTGGGATCGCGAGATGAACAAGATGTCACTGACCCCCGTCAAGCGGCACATGTCGCTCGGTGAAAGCAGCTCTACAAAGAAAGCAATCACGCTTGGAGAAAGTGTGCTGCACCTTGTTCTCCACTCTGGACTGGTAGATGTGAAGACCTTGAAGGAAGTGCTCCGCAAGGTTTCCACCGTGTGGGAGAAGATAGCGGTCATGTAAGGTTTTGGGTTGCTTGCTGTCGTATTACTTCTCGCTTGAGCTAACTTGACTGGGAGTTTTTGTTGTGAGCAGGGCGTACGCATGGACGATCGCGGACTACTCAAAGTGCGTACAGACTTTTTTTTTCGGGTTGTTTGCCAACGTATTGCGATGGTCTAACGAAAATGCCTGCTTTTTGTTTTCTTTTAGGAAAACAAATTTCTATTCGATGGGCCAAGTTTACAGTCGCCACCCACGTGGCCACTACCTCGCGAATGGTGCATACAAGGAAGTGTTCAAAGTATTTTCATCGGAAAAAAAGCGTCTGGAAGCTATGAGCGTGATGGATATCAGTGCAATCGAAAACACCGGCAACCAGGTATGCGAATATTTTCTGCTTAAAACGGGTAAATGGAGTAGTACTGTAGGTCGTTCGAACTCACCGCTTGGTTTCTTGTCACCTCAGGGAGTTATTCGGCAAGAGGTTGCGCACTCAGTGCTGCTATCGAACGCAACAGAGCATGGCATTTGTCCGAACTTCCTCCGCATCTACGATGTTTTTCTTGCGGGGGAGCAACCCCGACAAGAGCGTTGGGGCAGCAAAACGCATCGCAAGCCGGTCGAGTTGTTGGCAGATGGAAGCGCATGTTCAGTTTCAAACAGCCAGCAAAGTGCCCCGTCACCTCGCGGCAAACAAGGCGAACAAAGCGATCGCTTGTTCCAGTACATTCGGATGGAATTTTGTGACGGTGGCGATCTCGAAGATTTCATCGGTCTTCAGAAGGATAAAATTCTTCCTTTGGCGTCGGTTGCCGTGCCATTTTTCTTCCAGATGGTGTTTGGTTTGTTTTGCGCGCGAGAGAAGTTTAATCTGCGGCATGGTGATGTCAAGGTTTGTTACAAGTAGCTATGACATTTTGTTGCGATTGGCGGTGACGTATTTGTTGTTTATCATTCAGCTTCTTAATTTCTTTCTGAAAGATATTGGTCGCGCTAGTCTCAGCAAAGAGCCAGGGGCTGATGTCGTTCTGCATTATCTCCTGGAAGACGTCTGCTTTGTTCTTCAAATGCCCGCGTCCTATTCGTATTGGGTGAAGCTAGCAGATTATGGCGCCGCTGACTCGAATTTGGAGAATCTGGGGAAGCCTGTCACGATTGATCAGTTCGCTACACTGGAAAACTCACCTATTGAGTTCCTGCTGGAAGGAAATGCCGCTGAGCAGTCATTCGCGGCCGACACGTTTTCATTGGGGCTGTGCCTTTTGCACTTGTTTACTGGAAGGTACGCATGTCATCGAGCCGTAGATGTGTGATCCATTTCACTGACTTCACTTTGTTGTAAAAGCGCTCCATACGAAGAGATTTTGGAGAACGTGCAGTGCCCTGCTGAGCTTCTCAAGGACCTGAAGTTTATCTGGATGGTTAGTGCATGTATGATTGCTTTGGCGTGTCTGCTTTCTAAAGATCCCTTGGGTACTTTTTTTTCTTTCTATCACTGCAACGTTAGAATCCTCGAAAGAACTCAGAGTTTTCGGTGATCAAGAGCGTGGCCCGCGGCGACGATGAAAATACGCTATGCCACACTTTGTACAGGTTCATTGTACTCTTTGGGTTACCGGAACAAAACCCAAGCCAAAGGAAAGGCATTGATAGGGTGTTGCAAGTCCTGCTCAAGCATTTACGACCCGAGGATGCGACCAGTCACCCCCAACGGCGAACCAGGCGAACAGGAGCCGCAAACACGGATCAGCACCATGGGAAGACTACAAAGGACATATATGCTCGTGACCAAGCGTTATTCTCGCTGGCGAGCGGGTCTAACGTCACAATTCGTCGATGCCGTGAAGGATTAAACAAAATTCCGGGCGCAATGGACTTGCTGATGAAGCTGGTTGACTTCGATCCCTCAAGACGCCCCACACTCAAGCAAGTTTTGTATCACCCGATGTTTTCATGCCTACGCTCGGCCTCAAGGGAGAAGGAAGCTCGAGCCGATTATGTGATTAGTCACTACAAAACTCGGGCCCGGGAAACTCGATTGATACCGGACATATAGATCGAACAGGAGACTGGCCTGCCGACAGCGTAAATTCTGTGAATCAGTTTGTCCTTCATTTACATGCTCTAGGATTATCTAACAGAGGACCCCCAAGTCCTTCAAAACACTTTCGAAGGTACCAGGAGCCTCAACGCCGTGCCTCGGACGACAGCAACGTTTTGTGATCTATGTCGCCAGCTCCACCGAGACCAACCGACCTCGCCTTAGCTGCTCCAACCTCGCATGAGCCCCTCCACGCGATGCACTGTTATCTTGATCGGACGCTGGGCAGTACAGATTTCTCGGATTAATTCTTTCGGCTTCAAGAACTTGCGCCCATTGACGGCCACAACTCGCGAGCCAACCAAAATGCCGTGCCTTCTTGCGATGCAATCTTGATCGACGCTCCGCACGACACAGTAGAACTCGTTTGCAGACAACGAGCAGCCAAGCTCTTCCTTATCATGCAGCGTCACGTTAATTTCGACGGTTCGAGGCTCGGGGACCGACGAAATCACAGTCTTTGAGCCCTCTGGTGCCATCTGAGAGCGGAAAACGAAATGGAACAGCACGGGCCGCGGCTGCGTCCGAAGCGTATCCACAACTTCGTCAAACTTCATGTTTTTCACGCTGTTCAGGCCGATAAGTAAGCTCCCGACGATCACGTTGGCTCGTTCGGCCGCACCACCCGGAAGAACCCGTGACACCTCCGCGTACCCGCTCTTGGCTTTAGCCAACGTAAAGCCTAACGGTTCACCAGGAGCTCCTATCTTGCGCTCATATTTCCTCCATTCCACAGCGCCCTGCTAATCACAAACGTGCACGACACTATTAGCTCCCGCTCAATAACAAACCTTTGCGTTACACGAAGTCATTCAGGACGTACCGATGCCGTGACGGTGCAAGTCTTCGAGTGCGAATTCAGCTGATCTAGTGGCACCATTGAGCAGCACGTCGTACACTTGACAGTAGTGCCGTCCACAGGTTCATCGGGACTCAATGTCTTTGCTACCATTGCCGGGGACGAGGCAGGATCCTCCTTCACAGTTGGAACCGGGTTCTCCTCGTCAGTCGGAGATGCAATGCCAGCCAGCATCGACAAAAACGACGAGGCAGTGAACGCACACTCCACGGACGGGTCTTTCGCGGCAGCCAGCTGCACTCTGCTCTTGTAGGCTTTCGCCACTCCGGATGCGTACTTTTCCACCATCGGAAGATCCGATACCCCCGTTCCAGCGCACACCGCGATCCACTTGCCGTTACCGCCCAGCTCCAGCGCGCGAACCTCACTCGCAGACCACGCATCCATGACCAACGACTTGACGAAACTAGTCTGCACGCCCAGCGAGCGGTGCTTCCCGGCGCACGCCAAGCACAGCAGCACGCCGAACGAGACGCCCGCCCACTGCGGACAGATCGCCTTGCAGTCGACGCAGCGCTGTCAACACAACACAATTCACCCCCCAACGCAGTTAGCACAAGCTCATACGATAATTGTGGCGATGGCGCCGCAGGAAACGTACGTCGTTGCCTGGCAGCAGACGGATCGCCACTTCGGTTGCGGGCGAGAGGCGCACCATCGCGGTGGGCTCGGGCATCACGCCGCGCTTCGAGCCAGCCATGCCGACCATCAAGCTGCTGTCCGTGGAGGAAGTGGCGGAGCTGCAGTCCGAAGACGCAGGCGAGGCTGGTGCGTCGTCCTTGAGCAGGGTCATGGGATCCCGGGCCCCTTGGACGTTACGACTGCGATTCTGAAGGCCGTCTGTTCGCTGTCCGCGATTGGACGCACCCAAAACTCAGAACGCTGTGGAGCTCTGGTCCGGAATAACTGCGACATTGATCACCAGATGGCTGATTCGCTAGTGTGTAACGGTCACTTTGTACCACTCTTTGCGGACCATAGCACGAATTAATTGTGTACATAACACTAAGTGGTGTACCACAACCAGAGCTTGTACAGACTAGAGCGTGAGAACGAGACGCCTGATATATTCGGATTTAAAAGGGAATCATATGTGGCAGACACCACTTTATGTATTTTACATTGACTCTAAAACCTGATCTCATCGGTAAAAACGGGTATTAGTTGTTACCCGTCTCGTTCTCACGCTCTAGTCTGTACATGTACTGGCACTTTTCCTTAGTTGCTGAGTAACAGTGTTTTAGAATCTACTATAGTACTTAACGGATTTTACTGAAATATAAGCCGGTCTTCAATTTACGATAAGCCCCTACAAATTGATCGATTCTGACGGGGGGACTTGTATTCGGGTGAGGACTTGTATTTCATGAAATGATTACATCATGGCTTGTTCTGTACTACACGATATGCAAATATCCACGTTGGGGTCACAAGTGCGACCACAACATCTCCTCACCTTCCTCCCTTCACTCCGCACTACTCGCCAACCAGCTCGATGTCGTCCAGTGCATTCGCAAGCTCGTCTTCCACCTCCGAGTCGGTGTTTTCCTCCGCCTTTTCCTCGTTCTCCCATTCACGTTGGAACTTTCTGCCGTAGACATCATGGCGCCAAATGAACCAGTCGGACTCAATGAGCGAAAAGCCGGCCGCGGCAATGGCGTTGTCGATGGAGTACAAGTGGTCTTTGAACTGTTTGTAAATGCCGATGTCTCCTGCCTGAAGGTATGCCGTCAGCCCGCCTGGGATAGCGCACATCGCGATTTCACGCGCCTTGCATTTGGTCTTCACGTCGCGCGAGATATGAGCGCGCATTGAGTCCCACACGAGTGCCTTGCCATCAGCTTGGAGCACCTGTGGAAACACCGTGTCGAGCCGATTGCACAACAGCTCCGAGTCCACCCAAGCTTTGGGCTGGTATGCCACATACACACCTCCGACCCTTTGAATACTCCGCGATCCTTTCTTGTGTTTCCAAATCACAAGCGGAGGAAGCTTGACACCTGCTGCCGTAACGGCGAACACAGCCGTGACACGCATCGACGAGAAGCCTGTCGAGTTCACCACCACATGCCGAGCACCGCGAACTTCGACGGTATGCTCTCGCGCATCCTCGAAATACACTGCGGTCTCGTCCATGAGAACCGGGTGGCGGAAGTTGAACTCGCCCTTGTGATCACGAAGGTATCTCATGTACGAGACCGCTCGGCCGACAAGCCGCTCGTCAGTAAGTGTCGTCAGGTTCGTACGGCGACGCAGCGACAAGTCATTGCGCTTCATGAATCCGCTCACCCAGTGTGGTGAAGCTTCGAACAGGCGGACTTGACCGTCAGAGACCTCACTGTAGAGCTGAAGTGCCTGGGCAGCTATCCCCTCACGGGTCACCTTCTCCTTCTTGAGTCGGCGCAGCACTATCGCCTCCAGTAGAAGATCTTCAAGGTGTCCCAGTGCTGGCTTACGACCTCCACCAGGGACACGGCTCCGCGTTGGCGGCGCAGTCTAAATCTCCTCCCGTTGGCGCCACCAGCGACGGGCCGTGCCCGGGTCGAAGTTCCACCCCAACGAACGGAAGTGCGCCGATGCTCGCGATGGCACTCCTTCGCCGACGGTATTGATCCAGTTGATGACTTCTTGCTTCTTCCAGTTGCTGATCGAGTTGCGCTTGGGTGTCATCACCGCGATTTAGGAATGAGCTGGTTAGAAGGATCTCGAGCTCTAAAGCAGATAAGACTTGAGGATGGCCAACGGTATGGGTGAACATTTAAAAAATAAATGTCCGAGGACGTTTGGGGAACATTTTAAAAATAAATGTTCAAGGAAGTTCGGGGAACATTAAACAAATAAATGTCCGGTCTTTTATTTGATACAGGACTTCTATTTTCAGGCACTCCAACCAATTCCTGACCGGACTTCTATTTCCTACAGGTCTTGTATTCGGTAAAATCCGTTAGTAACTTCTGATCCACGTCTACAAATTGATAGGTATATCACTATAGTAATTTGAATAGTACTGTGTCATTGGTTTGAAAGATCAGACCGGGCGACGCCCTTCATCTTCCTTCTCCAGTGTATGAAAGCGGCTGTGGGGTGTGCTAGGTATTCTAGAAGGCAGGGGCTGAATAATAATATCAGTGCAATAATTATAAACCAGAACACAATATCAATATCATGTTTTCCGATCTCTTCTGTAAAGGGTTATTTTGTGATACAGTGGATGTGACAAGGCATCCATTAGACCTCTTTGTCAAATAGTACTCGCCCGGTCGAATATAGGTCAAGGAACAAAGACACCTCAGTGATATAGATTTGTGACGGTCTGGTTGCAAAATCACAGGGACATGTCTACAAGGTACCTTGCAATCAGTTCCCTCGAAATGCCATAAAGCCGAGTCTTCGAGTGCCTTTCGACATCGCGCGAACACACGCAGCTTTTAAGTTAAACAATGTAGCTCATTTGGCTATTGGCCTGCTCGTGATTCAGCTACTTGCATCGCGCCAGTTTGCCGCCCCCATGTCGGGCCTTAAAAGGCTCCGCTAAGCCCCTTGGTGTCAACGCACCTGACCGTGATGCACACGATGCATACCTGTTCTATTGCTAAGGCGCAAGGTGAAACCTACGCGCTCCAGGGCTGCGGCCGTATAACTCTCTGACACAAGTCTTACCTGAGTGCCTCGGCTGGACAATCGAAGACCCGTCTTGGAGACTGCCTTTGGGACAGTAAGAAAGTGCCACTGACATACAGCACAAATATCTTAATTAGCACACCGTATGTTTAAATGATATGCGAATTTTAGTTCATTTATTGTGGAAAATGGGGTCGTACGGTCATTTTATGGGTGGATCACACTTGCTAATATGCACGGGAAATATTGTAATGACACTTCTTAGTTGTCTTATGGTTGTTCACCTCAAATTTCATATACTTTACTGTAGTACGAATATAAGTAATATGTTGAAATCGGCAATCTTACTATATTAACAAGCGATACGCGGCTTAAGGTCAACGAAAATCACGATTTTCGAAGTAAGTCTAAAAACTACGAAATGCGCGAAGGCGAATATTTAGTAGCTTTGAAGCTCACAAGTAAGTTTGTTATCTTGCGATGCGATGTAGATATTGCGCTGACTGCAACGATGCCTACAGCGACCACAGTAGTTGCTTGAAAATCGTTCCTCGCCCCGGCGTGATCGAAATGGTCATGGGTTTTGAGACAATTATATCGACGTATGTATCTTCTGCAGTACTGTATTACATGCTTTATTGCAGGTATAAATTTGTATAGAGGGCTTCAACTTGGTATGACCAAAACTGATATTGGGTTGACCGGGGATTATTTGACTGTACAGACCCTCCTTAAACTCGTGGCATCCTGCACTTCTGGCCTACTAACGTTAGCGACCTGAGGATGCCGAGGTACACCATGACAGAACACGTATCGATTGTAGTTGGAAGAGATAGAGTAGGAGTAATACTGTAGCGTCAATACAGCACGTAGAAACCCGAGAGCAGTCACGGAGCTTAGCCTACAGACAACGACGGATAAATCCGGGACCACTGAATGCCATCCCCCATAGTTAAATGACATGAAATCCCCGTCCGTTTCCACTGTAAAAACACTCTTGACAATACATAAAATACACAAATATGTTCATAAACCACACAACAATCCATATAAAGTACACGAAAGCATATGATATACAAAGACCAAGTATACTGGAAGATTCTGATTGGCTGGAAAGACCCTGTTGTACACTGCACGACTTTGTCCTCCGGATTTTTGTGTCGCCCGGATTTATCCGTCGTTGTCTGTAGTCCTTAGGGTCAGTCAGGATGTACTCTCCACGGATGGTTGTTGGTCGCACTGCTAAACTCACATTGATGCACAGGTCGGCCAGAGTAGGTCGTCCGTAATAATCTCCTGCCCGCAGCGGTCGATGCCCGAGACCGCCATCGGTGCGGTCTCCGAGAGCAGACACACGCCCTTGAAGACCATCTCGACGTGCTGCGGCGCCTTGGGCACGATGATGTGGCCACTCTCCGGGTGCATGAAGCCTGGGCGGCGCTGCCACTCGTGCACATGCGACGCCAACGCTTGTGCACGCCGTGTGGAACACAGCGCTGCTGATGTGACTACGACCGCCGTCCTCCACCTTATGCGGCGCTGGCGCGTTCTAGTCCGTGTCGAGATGGTGGGCGCGCACGAGTTCATGACGATGCTATTGGCCGTCGGCCATGTCAGTGCTGCCGTTGCTATGGGTCATAGACAGAGTGATAGAGCCACACCGCATTGCCCGCGGCGACTCTAGCGTACATGCCACCGGCAAGACGCTAAGGACGGATGTGAGATATACTACTGGTACTACACAAGTGAAGACGTCACCTAGTAAGTCAGCTTCAACTTTGAAAAAGCAAATGATATGCTGCTGAAGCAACACAAGATGAATCGTCAACTCTGACTTATTTTTCTATTCATTAGCAGGCCACAAGACCACCAACGCAGCGGCTGCAGCCTGCGAACGCTACAAAACTACTTACTACCTATCGTTTTCGTACCTCTATATGCATGCCTTATGTCGTCAATCAATAACCAAGTTTATCGCCGACGCCTTACAGCTGAGAGAGCGCCTGCTGCTCGTCGCCGCTGAGCTTGGACCAGGCACCCTGCACCACAGGGCCAGGAAGCTGCGACTGCAGCTTGGCGAGCAGCTCACGGAGCTGCGGCTTGGTCTCCTCCGAAATGGTCGACATGTCCTCGTCGTCCGCGGCGTCCTCAGCAGCCGCCAGGTCGAACACTGCAGATTGGCAATACACAAACAAACCAGTTAGACACTCGCCCACACGACAAAAAATATCAAAGAGGGGATGAACTTACGAAGAGCAGACGCGAACACCTTCAGGATCTGCGGGAGGTTGGCGTAGTCAGCGCCGATCACGTGAGCGTTGCCGCCGTTCACTAGCGAAATCAGAAGAGCGTGCACGTCACGGGCCTCCAGCACGTCCGTGCGGAGCGGCAGCCAGCTGAGCCACATCGGCCACATCTTGGCAGCGTCGACGGCGCCCTCGCGGGCCAGGCAGATCTTCGCCACGGCGCTGATAGCGTTGTCGCGCGCGGCACCAACCTCGTCATCGTCCACGTTAGCCGACACGTTGATCAGGTGCACCAGCTTCTCCAGCGCATTCTGGCAGAACGGGTCGAACGCAGCACCGCACTTCTCAGCGCTGACACCGATGCCGTAGGCGGACGCCTGGATCACGGACGGGCTCTGGTCCTCAAGACCCTGCACCAGGTGGTTCAGGAACAGCGGCACCAGCTCCTGAGCGGCGGCACCGCAGTGCTCGATGATGTCGTCGATCATGCAGATAGCCTGGCCGCGCAGCATGGGCACCGTCTTCTGCTCCAGCAGCGGCGTCACGAACGCCAGCAGGTGCGCCTGGAACACAGGGAAGAAGGCCTCCTTCTGGATCTTCACGATCCAACCGATCGAGTCGACCATCGAGCGGAAGACGCCCTCCTCAAGCTCGTCGTTCTCCGTCTGCTGCAGGGCAGCCTCAGCGTCGTAGTCCTCGTCCTGCTGGTTCTCCTGGTGCTGGGTCATCAGGCGCTGGGCGCTGTTGGACGCCACCGTCTTCAAGATCTCCACCACACGCGGCACGTGCTCGAGAGGAATACCCACCTGGAAACCCTTCTCCTGGCTCTCCTTGCAGACCTCGAGGACGGCCGACATGGCCTCAGCGAAAGCACCGAGGCACTCCAGGTCCTCCTCCTCCTGCAGGCCCTTCAGCATCGGCTCGAAGAACTTCTCAAAGAGCTGCTGGGGGAACTGCGGGGCCGTGGCACCGCGGCCGTGGTTGAGCGTGCCGTCCACCGCGCAGTTCAGCAGCTTGGCCATGGTCAGGCTGCTCACAATGCGGATGTCCTCCACGTACTCGAAGTCAATCAGCGGGATCATCACCTGCGCCACCTCAGCGACGTAGGGGTAGAACCAGCCCTCCAGGTCCAGGGCCGACTGGTACAGCATGTTGCACGCGTTGGTCTTGTCCTCCAGCGCGCTCGTGTTGATCTCCAGACGCTTCTTGCCCACACCACGGATCTCGAGCGTCATCGTGTCCTTGCCATCGGCCGTCTGGCCGTCCTCCTCGACATCGTCGTCGGCGACATCGGACAGCTGAATGTCCGGCTGAATCTGCGCCTGCTTAATCAGGGCCGGGATCACGTGGGGCAGGTACGGAACGAAGTCCTCCTTCAGGATGCTGCCAATGCGCACGCACGACTGCGCGACGTACTGCACCTCGGGGCCCTCCAGCTCCTCGCTGGACTGCACGCGCACCAGGATCTCCATGATCTCCTTGGCGTCGTTCACGAAGCGCTCCTTGCCCACAGCCTGGCCGATCAGGGCAATCGACTCCATGGACTTGCCACGCAGCAGCGAGTACTCCTTGCCGTGCGCGTTGGTCAGAACCTCCTTGGCAAGCGGGATGAAGATGTCGTAGAAGCGCAGGAACTCGTCGCCGATCACCTTCGCGACGCTAGCCACGGCAGTGATAGCCTGCTCCTGGACCTGACGCGGGCACGAACGCATCGCGTTGAAGAGGGCCTCGAGCAGAGCCTGGCTGTACAGAGCGACGTACTTGGCCTTGCACACGTTCGTGTTGCAGAAGTTGATCACCGCGCTGGCGGCCAGAGCGCGCGTGCGCAGCACGCCCTGCTCGTTCTGGATCAGCGCCGTGAGGGCCGGCACGACCACGGCATGGAACTTGGCCTGGAAGTTCTTGCCCTTCTCCACCTCGCCGAAGTCCTCGGCAATCTGGCCGATGCTGTGCAGAGCAGCGTACTGCACGCGCGGGTGCTGGTCGTTCAGGAACGGAAGCACCATGCCCACCACGTTGTCAAGCTCGCGCGTCATGAGCGACTTGGCGCCCTCGCCAAGCAGGCAGGTAGCGTACAGACCAGCGCGACGCTTGCGCCAGTCAGCGTCGCCCAGGAAGCCCTTGATGACCGGGATGGCGACAGGCAGCACAGCGTTGCCGCCCAGCGACGAGCTGAGGCGGTCGATGGCGGCGGCGCCAGCGTCGCTGATCGAGTTGTCGGCGTCGTTGGCCTCCGTGAAGGTCTCGGGGTCGTCGAACTTCTGCACCCACGTCTCGTCCTCCTCGACCTCGCACATGAGCTGGATCACCAGGGGCACCACGTTGGAAACGATGAACTGCGACTTGCGCACCATGCCGCCGGCGTTCTCGCAGATCGAGATGAGGAACTCGAGCGCGAGCTCACGGGTCTCCGAGTCCAGCTCCTGGTTCGAGCATACGAAGATCATGGCGCGGGCCACGTCGTCCAGCGAGTTGCGGAAGAACTTGGGGTGCACCTCGGCGATCTGCACCAGCGCCGACAGCACCTCGCGGAAGGCAACCTCGTCGCCCGAGCTGACGAGCGCCTGGGTGATGCGCAGCATGGGGGAGATGATGATGGCGAAGGCCGACAGCTCCTGCTTGTCCTCGAGCGTGAGCAGGAAGGCCGAGGCGGCCTTGAGGGCGGCGATCTGCACCTCTCCACTGGCGTCGTTGAGCGCGTTGGTGAAGAGTGTGAGGAAGCTCTCCTTGTGCGGGGCGAGCAGGTCGCCGACGTACTCGGCCAGCTTGGCCAGCAGGTCGAAGGCCGTGACGCGCAGCAGAGCGTCCGCGTGTGTGGTGAGGGCCGAGATGGCGTTCAGCAGCTCGGGCCAGGCCTGCTCGAACTTCTCCGAGATGGCGGCCAGCTCGGCGATCAGGTGGCCGAGCTTGCGGCGGATGTGGGCCA
>JAIKVE010000279.1:0-23884 GCA_024679115.1 Phytophthora pistaciae | reverse complement strand
AGGACGAGCCCACGCCGCGGCTGCTGACGACGCTGGTGGACCAGGGCGTGCCCATCTCGACGGTGGAGTGCGGCGAGTTCCACACGGTGGCGCTGTCAAAGGACGGCGAGATCTGGGCCTGGGGCAACGGCGAGTACGGACGCCTGGGCAACGGCGAGTCGGACACGTGCGAGGTGCCTGAGCCCATCGAGTTCTTCTCCAAGGACAACGTGGTGTCGATTGCCGCTGGCCGGGACTTCTCCTTCGCGCTCACGGACAACGGCGAGCTCTACAGTTGGGGAGGCAACAGCCGTACGTTGATGGTGCTGTGCTTGGAGTTGTGGGGGATGTGAGTGCTAATATTTGTTGTTGCAACTATTGTAGAGAACCAGTTGGGCATTGGCGGCGGACTGGCCATGGACGTGTACAACATCGAGTCGATCCCCGTCCTGGTGGAGGCGTTCAACGGTCTGTCGGTCAAGCAGATCGCGGCTGGCTACGACCACGCCGCCGCTGTGACGGAGGACGGACGGCTGTACATGTGGGGCTCCAAGATCTGGATCGAGCCGCACGAGATGACGGCCGTGAACGAGTACAAGATGGTGCAGGTCGCTTGCGGACGGCAATACACCGTGGCTCTCTCGGAGGACGGCAAGGTCTTCACGTTCGGCAAGGGCAGCTCCAACTGCCTGGGCCACGGCGACCGCAAGAATCAGCTGCAGCCTGTGCAAATCGAGGCCCTGGCCGACGTGAACATCACCTCGTACGTGGCTGCTGGCTGTCATAGTTGATGAGCGCACTCATGAATTTTATATTAACTTTTGTTATCTTCGTGATGCAGGATTTCGTGCGGCGACTACCACATGGGCGCCATCGCGACACTCCACGCCGAGGCCGCGGACAAAGACTTTTCCTTCCGGGAGTAGGACGCAAAACCGAGTCGTAGGGTGAACGTAAGCAACAATGTGACTGAAATTGCTCGCGTTTTCCACAATCGGCAATGTTTATTCACGTTGTCCTCATGGCTTCGTAGAGGGCAAACACTAGGAAATGCGTGGGTGTTTGACCAACCTTTTCCGACTTCTTAGATCTGGGATACACTACAGCTCTGGCAGCGCAACCAATCTGTGGATACTCGCCACATGAATGAAGGGAGGTGGGCATGCGTTGAGCGCGTAGTGACTGTCACTTTTGTCGAGGATATTGCTGCAGTAGTCTTCACAGTTTCGTTGACTCAGCAGACCCCGTTGTTGATAGTACTCCAATTCGATCCGGTAGGTGTCTTCGCTGCCAATTTCACCAACTTCTACGTTGATCTCGGACGGAATCCGCACTATCAAGGTGTCAGGCCCATTCCCAGTCGCAGTTTCATCATCCCCGACTAAATCTTCGACGTCTTCCTCCGACAGGCCAACTGTGCTGAGTCTTGGATGCGTAACGCAAAAATTCCAGGCCGCTCGTATCACTTGCAAACTCAGTCACCGTGTTTTCTGCAAGCCACGTGCCGTCTTTGGCCAAGAAAAGCTGCAGTTGATCTGCTCGACCAATGTGCTCCAGCACCTTAGCGATCGCAACCTTCAATAGTGTGACGGACGCACTCATGTCGATTTCCACAACGAATACGCCTTCTTCTCCAACCAAAACGCAGTAAAGAATCGCCATTTTGCCATGAGGCAGTAAATTTCGGAATGAGAAGAACGGAAGAGTGAGCAACTATGGACACGCGGTTGAACCTTCACTACCTAAGATCATCCTCTGCTGGTTTGCTGGTGTGTTTACACATTCCAAACTTTTGAGTTTCTTATAAAAACAAAACACATGAATTCCGTAGAAAATGGCTAAAGGCGAACCGTCGCGATCTTTTGCCGGTCCATTTTGCAATCCAGAATTGCTCATCGATGATTCGCATCGTGTTGGTGTTCGTAGCCGTCATGCCGTGGGTGCTGCTGCTCTCAGGGCCTCCTCTCTGGCCCTATTCAGAATACGAAGCGAAGTCAAGCTGGGGCTGGCGAACCCTGGGCGTATCGTTCGGATCTGTGTCGATGATGAATGGTGTAGCCACTTTCGAGTGGCGGCAGCTCCTGCCGTGGCGGAATGGAAGACGAGAGCTCGCACTCACGCTGGACACGTGGCCCGAGCCGGAGATCGACATGGACGAGTGCGTCACACGCTACCGAGACTCCAAGCACAACGAGGTCTGCGTAATCAGCAGCTAGAGACCAGATACAAAAACAAAATCAATTGACGTAGTCCATGAAATAGTGAACATCTATGTATCGTTCTATACGAGTTGTAGTAGTCTGGTTACTTGCCGTCGCGCTTGCGTTTGAGGTTGTTGCGGCTCTGCATGACGGCAGACCCAGTGCCGTCGGATGGCACGACGTCCGTGACAACGTACGGAGCTTGAGCCAGTTCCTGAGCAGAGAGGATGATGTTGCCGAGGGGCATACTGCTCCGCACCAGCAGGTTGACACGCTTCAGCACTGAAAGAGGCAGCGGACTCAACACAAACAACTGCCGCTTGTCCGCATCCACCGCTCGGACGATTCCCACGCCTACACACGGAGCGTGCACAGGCTGCAAAACAATCCGCGGCGGTCCGTCACGCTCTTCTTCGACTGGTTTGTAGTCGGGATTGACGCAGAGACCCACGACGCAGGCGTTCAGAGAGAACAGGAGCTGGCTTGGAGGCACGGAGGACCCAGCAAAGGCGACGTCGACCTGGTCGAACGATACTGCGAACGGCGTGAGCTGAGCGTAGGCGCGGTAGATGTCGCCGTCCACGCGGTTCTTCTCGGACAGCACCTGCAGGTTCTGCAGCAGGGCGCGCGGGAGACTGCAAGGTGTGCGCGCCAGGAAGTACGAGTGGAACCGGTAGATCCGCATCTCCTTGGAGCTGCGAGCAGACTGCGTCACACCCACGGGATCCCATGGCGGAACTCCGTGGATACGCCACCGGCCTTCAGTGGGGACATCGAACTGTTTGTTCTTCGTAGCAGCCAGCAGTTGCACGACGTGGTCCGGGTTCGTCTCTTGGATGACGCTGCACAGCAGGTCGTGGCCCATACTCTTGATCCATCCGTCCGTGTTAATAACTAATGGGACACACGTGCGCTTTGAGTCGCCAGACACTTGGCCTCCCCACTTGGCTTCATACAGACGCAGCAAACTCTTGACTGCCTTCATGTAGTACAGCGGATCATTACCCGGGTTGGCATTGCCACAGAAGAACGACCGGATCGGGTTCTTCATGTGCGAGAATCCCGGTCCAAGCAGCGGCGTCGTCAAGGCGTGGAGCGCCACAAGACCGGACGGAGTCAGCTCGCTCTGTCCCAAGTCCGTATCCAGGAAGGCCACAGTTCCAAACTTTGCGAGCAGTCTGTTGACTAAATAGCGACAGAACGTGGACTTACCCACGCCCTTGCCTCCGCACACGACGATCTTCTGCGAGACAGGGTTCTCCTCCTCCAGCAAACTGGCCTGCAGTCGGTCCACCGTCGTCTGCCAGGGCTCCGTGCACTGCACGGTGCGGAACGAGTCCACGACCATGAGCTCCGCCAGCACGCGCTCCTGCGACTTCCAGTCGTGATGCGACGGGTCTGCGTCCGAAGGCGCAGCGCTCGTCATGTCGAAGCCCGCCGTGAGGTCCGCCAGGTCGCTCTGAAGGTGCTTGGGGACGATCATCTTGAAGCCCGGCAGCACCGCCGATGGCTTCTCGGGCCGCGCGTTCTCGTAGAAGCTCGTGACGTTGCCGTACGTGAGCGGGATGGCTCGAAGCACCAGCACAATGGGGAAGTCGTCCACGAGCTGCATGGCCAGTCGGTCGGCCGCGATCTCCTCGTCCTCATTGAGCGCCTCCGAGGGCAAATTCGGCTCCATAACCTGCAACAAACAGGCGTTGGTGGGTCCGAACGGAGCCTGGGTCTCTTCGTTGCCTGGTCGGCCCTCGATCACCAGCAGGTTGTTCCATTTGGGCGAGTGCAGCGAGAAGTAGACGCCCAGCGGCGGCCGGAAGCCCAGCACCTCGACGTTCCCCTGGAAGACGCGGAACAGAGCCATGCCGGCGCAGTTCACGGACGACGTCTTCTGCATGCCGAGCGCGACCACATTGCCCGAGCGCACACACAGCGCGCTGTACGGCGGCGGACACGCATCCGCCGCAGGGCCGTAGTGAGACCTGCTCGCCATCGCCAATTGGATGATGCGCGCCAGTGATTGGCCACGGATAATTTGAGGTAATTCTCACACGTCACATGGTCTTATTTGAGGTGGTTTTCTCACACGTCACATGTTGCAGTCAGCTTCAACGTGGAAGATCGATGGTCGTCACTATAAGTTGTGTAGTGTAAGATGCTTGGTCCGTGTGAGAGAGGTATGTTTGGCCACGATCTACCCTAGTAGTTTAAGGTGGCGAAGGATATTGGGCCGTGCGTTTGATAAGAGTAAGTCAACGGTCTTGCACCAAAGCACAGAGCAGGCACGTGTTCGTTCGCTTGGAGATATCTAAAACGCGGCAGGAAATAGCGCGTTCCTCTCTGACGAAATGCATTTGGAAGTGCTGAGCTCTCGGACCAGAACATCTTTGCGCCTATTCTCGGCCTGACGTCTCCATCTCGAGCCTCGAGCCTTGAAGCCGACACGGACCTAAATGCAGCCGGCAGGACGTGGAGTTATTTTCGTGGGGGTTGTCTGATGATAACAGACGGCCTCGAGCTGAGCTCTGCGTGCAGCCAGCCCCGCGTTAGCTTCTGCTTGCTTCTGCGTCTGCTCCGACTGCGCGCTAATAGCAGCGCTACAACTTAAAAGCGCCATCGAGACCAGCCCAGCGGTGTCGGCGACACGAACAGCGAACGTGCCGGCGGGAGCAGGACATGCTGCCGGCGCTCGCCACCAAGCCCAAGCAGGCGGTGCGCCAGGTCAAAGGCTTGACGAATGACTCGATCGACTCGTACTCGAACACGCCGCTAGGCGGCGGCTCCGGGATCGGCGGCGGGCTGGCGGCCACGTACGTGGATAACACCGAGTCCGGCAGCGGGACGGCGCGTGGGTCGCCGAGATCGACTGTCAACACCGCGCGGACGACAAACGGTAAGCCCGTTAACGAGGACGGAGCGACGATGGCTCGCGTGATGCGGGACCGTAAGGCCTCGGGGGAGGAAGAGCTGTCGCTACGTACGGGGGACATCGTCAAGGTGCTGTCCTCAAAGCGTACCGGGTACCTGAAATGCGAGGCAGGCGACGAAGTGGGCTACGTGCCGTCTTCGTACTTGGAGTTCCTCGACAGCGCGGCAGACGCGGACAATGCCACTAGTAAGGGAAATGCAGCGGATGAAGACGCTCAACGTGCTGCGGAGAAACTGCGCAGGAAGCAGAAGAAGGAGAAGAGAAAGAAGGAGAAGCGTGAGGCCAACGACGCGAGTGAACCGGAAGAGGCAGCTCCAGTCACGGCTCGCTCTCCTCGGAAGGAAGCAACGACCAATGCAGAGTACGAAGGCAACGAATCTCCACGCAAGAGCAGCAGGAAGAAGAGTAAAAAGCACCGTCAAGACCGTGAGGCAGTTGGCGATGAAAGCCAACGAGGGAGCGTCGAGGAGCCGTCCAGCAGTGCCAGATCCCGAGCTGCGCCGGAGGACACGGAGCGGTCTCGAAGTAAGAGTAAACACTCCAAGAAGAAGCGTCATCGTGATGTAGATAGCAGTGAGTCGAGTGAGAGCGATGGGGGCAAGCGTAGCGGCCGACATGGGCGTCGTCGCCGTCATCGCCGAGGATCGAGCGCTAGTGATTCCGAGTCAACATCTTCCGACGACTCCGACGCGAGCTACCGACGGAGACGACGTCGTCGTCGACACCGACACCGACGAAGCTCCAGTGAGGAAGACGACGAGGACGACAGCGACTACAAGCGGCGCTCTAGGCGCAGCAAGAAGCGTCGGGACAAGAACGAGAACGATTCCGAGCCTGAGGAGGGATCTCGGTCGGCTCGGAAGGCCGGGAAGAAGAAGCAAGCGGCGACTCTGCAGGAGGTGGAGAAGGGAGTGGGTCAGCTAGACATGAAGTCGGACGAGAAAGCAGCCGAGGCCAAGACAACGGCGTCCAGCAAGAAGGAGGAGCCGGACCGAGACCGAGGGAAGAAGGACGAGACGGAACGCAGCGAGGGCTCGTCGGGAGGGCGGGCGACCAACGTGTCCTCGAGTCGGAAAGACGACGAAGGTCGCACGAGCTCCACCACGTCGTCGTCCAAGCAGAACGGCGGCAAATCGACGCTGGGCAGACAAATCGGCGAGAAGATGCGGTCGTTCCTGGGTGGCGGCACCAAGAAGCAGCACAGCAGCAAGAACTCGAGCGGCATCCTCAACGCGTGTCCGGGGACCGTTCAGGGCGAGGAAGGATGGTACGAGCACGGCGAGAATGAGCGCTACTACTTCGTGCTCGTAGACGGCAAGTGGAGTCTTCTCTACGGACCCATGACCGAGGACGACTTTGAAGTGTTCTCCAACCGGGTATGTGCTGCTGGTATTCTTGATATTTTACCTAGATTTTGGTCTAACATGGACTTTTGGTTGCAGGTGTTGGAGCAAAATCGCGCTATCGAGCTGCCGCCGACATATCTGCACAAGTCCGGCTACTATCTCAACCGCGAGCTGCGTGTGCAGAGGGAGCAGTAGCAGTAACAAGCGTAAGCAACTATCACTATCAGCACCATCATCTTCTAACAAATATATCATGAGAACAAAAGTACCAAATGCAAAACATACGTATCCATTCATTCATTCATTATAAAGTGCTGGCCTGAGCTACCTCCTAGAGCACAGCATTGAGATGCAATGTCACTTACTTCGTCGGGCCGGTCAACGAGTCGCCAAAGCTTTCCAAGACGACTTCCTTGGGGTAATACAACTCGGGTGCGATGGTTTCCTCTTGGAAGCTTGAACCGGTGAGCCACTGCGTCGGCGAGCGCAACAGCTCCTTCAGCTCCTCGCTCAGGGACAACTTCCTCCGCGGAGAAGCCGGCGCTGCGACCTTGGCCCCAATCTCCACTTTGAGTTTGTCGGCCTTTTCCTTCGTGGGGGAGGTCGCTGAGAGCGCCGCGTTAGCAGCTACGGCATTCTTCACCAGCTTCCACTTCGTCTGCTTCTCGTGGGGCGATAGCGGCTGCGCAACGCGCTTGGAATGCGACAGCTCCTTCCATGGTTTATCCTCGACTGGCTGGTTGGTGAAGTCTTCATCTTCGGTCAGGTCCAGATTCAAGATCGACGGCTCCTTGCGTTGTCCTAGCCGGACCTCGTTGAGCTTACGATCCACGAAGGTTGCCTGCAGCTCGGGGGCGACGCGCTGTGCCACAGCCGCCACCTTTTCTTCGTTGAGCTCCTCTGAGCCGGCTGTGCCTTCTGTGTGGTACTTCATTTTCCCCAGCAGCTCTGGCGTGCGCGAAATGCTGAACGTGCCCTCCCTGTGCATCTTCATGAGCTCCGAGAGATGCTGTTGCTGCGGCAGCCAGTATGTTGCCACTGTGTGGTAAGCCTCGCGGTGCCGTTCGTTGAGTCCGCTAGGCACAACACACACTTGTTCAAGCTTATGCAGCAGCACCGGGGTCTCTTCGGAATGCAACTTGCGGTTGTTCATGCATCGTTCCGCAAGCGTCACGAGCCGCTCGAGTAGCTCGAGGTTCGTCTGGTACCGCTCCTCCAGCTTCGCTTGCGCCTCACTTTCGCGCTCTCGCAGTCTCGAGCACTTGTCACGGACCTCCCGTAGCAGCATCTCCGTCCTCACCATGTGCATTTTGTTTGCAGCCTCGAACAGTAGCAGACGATCAAGCAAGATCTTGACTCCGACGCCTTCGCCGAAGATGTGGTCGCACCATCCAAGTCCGCACTGCAGCCACCGGTTTCGCAACGTGAAAGCCGCAGAAGACCACACGAGTCGCTGCCGATGAGCAGCACTCAGCTTGCGCTTGATACTCAGTGCAGACGTGTCGAATCCTAGCAGCCAATCTGCAATCGACTGGGTAATTGACGACTTCTTCCGTTGCTTTGGAATTAAAACACCATCGAGAGAGCTGCAGTCCTCGAACGGGAAGGTGTCCGCCAGCCTGTTCTTCGTTTGATCCATTCGCGTTCGGAAGCTGGTCATCTCCTGGAACACATTACCCGCATAACTGATAGCCGTGTAGTACGCCATAGCACTGGCATTCTTGCCCTTTGGACAACGCGCGAGAACTTCGGGGCTGGGAGAACGAATGCGCCCAGCATCTGCTGCCCTCTTAAGCTCGTCCGCTGTAAAGGCCTCGGGAGGCAGGCGATAGTTCGCGCCCGTTACTTTCTTGTTCACATTGTGCAGTTCCATGGCAATTTCTTCCTTCGTGACAATCTCATCCCGATCTTTTCCGAGAAGGGCTCGCATACAGCGGTCAAGAGCTGCGTACTCAGCCAGTCGTCTGGTATACGACTCGTGCACGAGCTGCCGCTGGAACCGCTCCACAAGCGTCAGATAGTCGCCGCTCATGTCAAGCTCAGCAAATTCAACCGCGGCAGCGAACATGTCGGCGTCTGTCCTTTCATCTTCATCGTCAAGAGCGTGCGATCTCCAGGGGAACGTACGAATCAGCGAGTTTCGCTTGCGGAGGGCTTCGACGAGCAGCGTCTTACGTAGCAATTCGATTTGCGTGTCGATAATACCCAGTCCCGTGTTGAGCGCCTTGGTGGAAGAAGCTGCTTCTGAAGACGTCTGGATACTAGCAGCGCCAGTTGCCTGCGTTCCGATACGAACCCCTCGCAATACCACAGGATCACCTTTGCGATCCATTCCTCTCTCCTGGAGTAAAGTCTGGATAGAAGCCGTATCCTTCGGAAGAATGACTTCTTTGATTTGGTGGCGGTGCATGAGTTGGAGCAATGTCGTGGGGTTGGCTGTCGTTGGGACAGCAATACCCTTCTCGACCAGAACCTCCTTCTGCATCGTAAACGCTAGAGACTTGACCAGGTTCTCAACTTCGGTCGTTGAGATCTGTCGAATTGTCATCTCACGCAGAAGAAGCTTGTAGTTGTCAGGTACTGCCAGCTCACGGTTCTTACTCACCACGTGCTCAACGTTCCAAAGCAGATCAGTTTTTCCGAGACTCTCGATTGCTTCGTAGAGTTCAGCCACGCGCTCTGGATTCGGCAGCACAAACGTTTGTTGATCGTCATCGCGATATTTCTTCAGTAGTGTTTCGAGTTCTGCAATCTCATTCTTGACGGTTGTAGGCAGCGCTACCGACTGTGAGCCGGATTTCGGATCGGCCAGAGTCGGAGAGACCCATGCTTCGTATTTAGCCTTGATGCTTGCCACCTGGTCGATGTCAGTCGGGTCAAACTCGGACGTCGTCGGGATCACGCCGCGCTCTTCCAACGCAAAGCGAACATTCTCGGGGCTGAAGACCATTTCTTCTTGAGTAATAGAGAGACGCGTGTCCTTCCCATCACGCGAATAGGTCAGCCAGTTCTTCTTCTCTGCTTCAGTTGAAATGCGGTGATATGGAATTCGCTCCAGCTCGAGCTTGGCCTCCTCGATGGAGTACCACTCGATCATACCTTCCAGCTGCTCGTTGTCATCTCCTCCATTCTCAGCTCTGAAGCTGCCTTCGGATGATAAGCGACTGCTCGAATTTTGTTGGTACAGGCCACGCATGCTTCCTTCGAGCTTGCTTTTCGACAGTGAAGGTGGACTCGTCCCGATCGAACTGGATCGTTTTTCAGCTTTGATCAACTCATTCTGCCGCTTCATCTGCACAGGAATCCACAAGTGCATTTTCTCCAGGACGAAGGGAGTGTGCTCACAGTCAATCGTGTGCTGCAGCTGCATCTGAACAATCTCGTCCAGCCATTCTTGCACCTGTTCCCAACGATTTTGAACACTAGTAAGCGCCCTATCATCCACGTCTGCAAAACCCTCGCACTTTTCATCAAGAAGCAGCAGCAACTCGTGTGTGCGCCGCCAGTGCAAGCCCTTCTTCTCCATCAACCGCAGTTCACTCAAAGGCCCATTCGGTTGTGTGATAGCCATCCAACGGGACTGGATAGTCGAGACACCCTCAGAATGGCGGGCATTGAGTCCCTTGAGACAACGCTTCTCCACGATCTTCAAGAGCACTGGCGCGCGCGTCAAGTTTAGCTTGCGCTCTTGCATGCTTACGAGCTCTTCCAAAGCATTCAACAACACCAGCCACTTTTGCTTCACCTGCTGCCATGCCGTACTCAGTCCGACGTCGAGGCCTTCGACCTCCCGTTCGATATCATCGAGAATTTCAGGTGTACGGTGAGCATGGATCTGGTCTGCGGATTGAATAGTCAGGAGCTCATCCAGCTCGGGTTGCAGATTGACCCAGCGCTCGTGTACCTTCATCACCACATCCCGGTATTCTTTGGCCATCTGCGCGACCTTCTCCGTATACTCTAGCTCGTCCTCATTAACACGTTCCTTCTTGCTATGTGTTGGAGAGCTCTCTTGTAGGACGAAGATATCCCACACAAGGCTAAGTAACACCGGCGTGCGCTCCCAATGCAACTTTCCCTTGGATTGCACCTTGAGTTCGTCCAAGTACCCTTTCATGGTCATCCAGCGCCGACGCTGAGCTGGCACAACTGCATCGTGGAGACGGCGGCGTGCCGCTTCGTGCTGTGCGATATACCTTGATTTCCACACCTTGTACACATCATTCGCTTGCTCAAATAACGAACTTTCCGAAAGTTTCAAATGGAGACGCAAACGAACGCTCCCCCTGTCAACCCCTGCAGAATTCGGAACAGCGTTTGCGGTACCACGCAAATTTGTCGTCGGCAGATAGAGGAGTTGGTACATGTCATCGCGTGGATGCTGGTCAAGAAGATCCATCAGCGGGATGCAAGCGGTGCCCAAATACGAGTCGACGTTATTGCGATCTTCATCCATCATTTTGATTCTTATCGAGGCTGTCATGATCATTTCGAGTACCTGCGCCAGTTTTGCCAGGCGAATGTGCTGATACAGCCGGTGCCGAGCCTGTTGATCGTCATACTCCAGTTCGTCCACTTCGGTGTCAAAGAATGACAGTAGTCGCTCGCCTTTAGCGATGTCAGCGTGGCCACCTTGAGCATCCAAAACGTACAACTCGTCCAACTTCGGCATGTATCGTGTCATGAACACCTCGTGGAGCTTTTGAACAAATTCGCGCACTCGAAGGGTGCACGTACCCACATTTGCCTCCACAACTACAATATCATGGCGCGTTTGCTTGCTTTCATCAGCTACTGCGTCAGCCCCCCACGGAAGCCTCCGTTCAGTCATGTAGTCGCCCAGGCCCAAATCGTAAGCCGCATCTTTTACAAACAATTTCGTTTGCTGCACGGAATGACGCCATCGCTCAACAGCACGAGAAGCCAGATCACTGCTTCCGGGTTTTGCCCTTGGGGCTACGACTGTGGTAACGGAGGTAGATGAGAGCATCTCATCAAGACTGCGCATGAGACGCCGAGCCTGAGATAACTTTTGCACTTGGATCTCCATTTCAAGTGGCTTTTTCAGCACAATTTTCCCACCACCGGAAACGGGAGGTCCAGCTGCAAGGAAACTGCAGGCGAGTTTCTTCTCACGGTCCTGAAGTGTAGTTTTAAGCAATTCCGTTGGGCAGATGTTCCAGAAATCCATGTTTGATCTGAGTTGCCGCGCGTACACGTCTACACCTTTCTTGTCGACGTTTTTGATTCGGGCAATAGTCAGCGAAATCGTTCCAACCACGCGTTTTCGCTCCGATCCCTCTTGGCTCACACGTAGAATTGGCTCGTCTTGAGGCTTCAGCTTATCATCGACTGTCTTCATCGGAATCGTGACAGTCCCGACCTTCGCCTTCGTTTTCTTATCGCGGATAACCAGCTTCACTTCAGAGACGCGATCCAAATCAACACCAGGGTACTTAAAATCGACCGACGGGGAGTTATCCAGCTTTGGTGCTTTGGTGGCTTCCTGCTTGGCTGTTTTGGCGGCTTCCTGTTTGGTTGATCTGTGAGCTTCCTCATTTACCGCTTTCTGCTTTGTTGCTTTCCAGACTGCAGGCAGCCTCTCCGACTTCGTGTTCAACGTTGATACGTCTTTCTGTGCCATCAGCAAGAATGTTGAGTTTTGTGGATAATCTTTATCTCCCGCCTCACGCACGATTTCGCCTGTAGCAGAAAGCTTCACACCGAATGGCGTGAAAACCTTTTTCTCGGACAGCATGTGCTTTTGAAAGTCACTCGAAACGAGCACCACTTCCACAACGAGACCCTCCGTACCAGTCTTTTCTTTGAGAACCATGTTACTCGCTTCCAGTACTTCAACCTTGAGCATGTCGAACTTCACGTCACCCATCGGCACGTCCACAGCATCTCCATATTGTTTCTTGCTCTTCCTGAATTTAACGGAGCAACGCGATGCTAATCCATTGTTCAATTCCGCTGTTTCTGAATCAACCTTGGCTTTGATGAAGGGGGAGACCGTTCTACGAACGCCAGCTTCTTCCAAGACATCAAGCATTCGGAAGTGCAGTTCGCGAATGCGATTGTTGGAATCACAAACTTGGACTCGGATGTCGTCACAGGGCACAAGAGATACTCTAGGCACTAAATCGCGTCGACGACTGGCGTTAGTGAACGCAACTGGAAGTGATTTGGCAGACTTGCCTGAAGTGGCGAAATTCCACGACGCCTTGTCCACAACAACCGATTCTGGCACCTCCATACTTTCATCCAAAGCCAAAGTGGTTACATCCTGTAGCCGCTTACAAATGGCGGTAGCGTCTTCGTAAGCAGCAGCCACGGCATCACTGACGTCAGCTTGGTTATCGTACGGTATGGTCAGTTGGAACTTGATGTCAACATACGCATCTGCCATCGATACCTCACTCAAATCTTTGGCAGCTGCACTACTGTCGCTCGGCGGCATGCCATTAGATCTGAAGTCGAACTCCACATTGTGCTTCGGTGCGCTGCTGAGCTCCACTTTCACACGTTCAATGACTGCAAAACACTCCTTCGAAACAGCCTTTGAATAGGCAGCGCATTCCGCGCGCAGCAGTCTCTGGCAGAGCGGCACGACAGATCCACGAGTTTTGTTGAGAGTAGCCAGGATTAAATCCTTGAAAAGTGCCTCCGACTCGGAAGATGAGCTGAGTCTGATAAAACCGTCAACTTGTACGAGCGGTGGAGGTGCTACAAACAGGCAGAAACAGTTCTTCTTATCAAACTTCGGAGTAGCTTTAGAAAACGAGTTATGGTTGCGGCGTTTGCATGCTGCAGTATACACGATTTCCAGTCGTTTTTCCTCGTTTTCAGCCAAGTTTTCTCCCTTCACAAATCCATGGTATTGGCCGACGAAACCCGACTGTTTTTCGTTTTTCTCAGTAAGGAATCCCTGGATGAGCGAGTTCGTCGTCGGGTGGCGTGCTTGAATAGATTTCACTGGCGCGGGAAGAATGGCGTATACGGCCAAGGTCTTCTCGCCGCCCCACCACAGATCATTTCCCGTATCCGTTGGTGCTAATGGGTTTCTACATTGCAAAGTTGAGCTGAAAGTTGCACCCAGGAATGCTGCGTCTGCCACGACAAAATCCTCACGAACGCGAAGCTGGCTTCGCACCAGACGCTCAACCAACACACCGTTATCGAGAAGTACGTCGTACATTTGTGCAGGAGGGGCATCATCCGCTCCAACACTCGGATAATAAGTGCTCAGTACTTTTCCATCATACAGCGAAGCATCGTTCATACAAGTCAGACGTTTTCGAGCTACCCACTTTTCCTCAACTGGGAGGCGACCATCCATGTAGACGATGTCGTATCGTGCATTTCCACAGCTCTGTAAAACCTTGGCAAGTCGTCGCTGGGAGTTGGAGCTTGCTTTGCTGTCCGTACTGACTCCACTGGCATGCACATAATCTTCTTTCTGAAGTTGCCGCAATAGAATTGCCCCCTTGACTAGCGCGATCGAGGCATCCATCGGTTCGCTCACAAGTTTTTCTTCCATGGGCTCTTCACCGTCGAGGTATTCAAGTAGCTTCTCGTTCTTCTGCTTGATCCTTGCAAGACGCCCTCGCTTATTCTCTTGATGATTATCATCCTTACCAGGTGCGCAGATAAATGCGGTATCTTTTGAGATGTCACCGACTAATTTGATATCGAAGCGGTCGTCTCCATACTCCTTGACAATCATCGCAGCTACAACCTCATCATTACTAAGCCTCACATCCACCAGCACGCCAGCACATTTGAGGAATGGCACCTGAGCAGTGACTTTTTCATCAATGCGTATGGGGCTCATCTTTCCGTGAACGCTATGATCCAAGCTTAGTGTGCCGTAAACGCCACTTGGTGGGCTGGGCTCAGCATCTTGTAGAGCTGAGAAATCAAATCCAGTCCACTCGCACTCCATGAAAAGCGCTTCCAGCAGCCGCGGGGTCTTCATGCCATGCAAATTCCCAGTCATATAGTCTTTTGCCTCGTTCACATGAGACAATATGCGCGACCATCGATTGAGCACGTCGTCCAAAGCAACTGCATCAGCATACGAAAGGCGATCCCTCTCTCCACCCGAAAAGACGATTTCAAACACATAAGCCAAGAGTTGAGGCGTAACTTTCCAGTGAAGCTTTGTCGCTTGACTCATGACTCTCACCTGAGTGCGCAACTCCTGCGTAAGAACCTCCTCCGAAACATTGGGACCCAACGATGTGTTTGCTCGACACGTATCCCACAGGAAAGCCTGTGCATCTTTCTCCACCTCAGGGTTGTATCGCCCACTGTTAAACGTTCGCGAATCAAACGAGAGTCCGGCCATACGGAAAGTATCCGCCAATATTCGTCTGACGCGGTCGGCTCGAAGAATTCCAATCAAGTTGAGATCAAAGGTCAAAGTCACCTGCTGCTTGGAGTTCTCTTGGTCGATTAAGACGATCGTTTCATCGCGAAAACTTGCGCACTGCAGCGGGTTTCTCAGTGAAAACTTTGGCTTGTTTTCCGTTTTGTCGTCTGACTTACGGTCGGATTTCTTCTTGTCCAGTTTTCCCAGCTGTCCCTCAAACACCCTCCCAGTCGAGTCAGAAACCAAGCGCACGGTGAGATAGTCAACTTTCGCCAAGTCGTACGTGCGCCCAAGAATTTTATACGCCTCTCTCGGTAACGGCGCGCTTTCATTTCCGGCTCTGGTGGGGGCAGCTCGCTGAAGTAAATCTTTGAGCGTGTACGGATTTCCAAACCCAAGGTCTTCGGAGGCGGGGGCGTACTGAATTCGCAGACCGCCTTCGCCGTGGGGCTGGAAATAGCAAGTGTACTCGCCCAAGTCTCCTAGTGGATCCGCCTTTTTGATTGCGATTTCGGCCGAGTAGCTTGTTTCCAGCAGTTTGACGTGTGGATCCGAGTAGTTTTCGTTACGCATGAGCTCGACCACAAACCGCAACTTCCCTAGCAGTCCGTCCGGCTTAGGCGCTGGTTTCTTTAGCAATGAAAATCCCAGGCCTAAACCCTGGCCTGAACAAGGAAGCAGCTTTGCTTCAACCACAGCCCGATTGTTTTTATCCAGCTTCAACTCTTCTGGCACAGTCTCACCCTTAGTATCAGAGTGCTTCATCGTTACTCCCCTGATGTACCCCGCCTCGCTTCGTTGGAACTCAAGAATCACACAACCTAACGGGTCATTCGCCGAGGTGGCGTCGTAGTCCATCACACGCAACATTATTCCCTTCTTACCGATGAGCTTCGTCTTTTCAGTCTTGCCCAGCAGGAACTCTTGGTTCTCCCAAGTTGGATTGAGTGTTCTCATCTTGATGTCAGTTTTCAGGCCCGTGTCATGCTCCTTCGAGTCCTCTTCACCTAGCAAGACGATCTCCACGAAAGGGTCGCTTGTAAAGAAGTCTGCTACTTGAAGGCTTCGTCCCTCCAATATCGAAACCTTTACAAACGATGGTTCATGCCCTTCTGCAAACGGAGCCTCCTTCTTTTGCTTCTTGGGTTCGTCCGCGGACTGCTTCGAGGTCTCACTCTTCATTTCTTCGATAATCTTTGCACTGCGTTTTATTTCTCGCCTTTGCACAAGTTTGAGTTCCACCCTGATCTGGCCAAGTCCGGTTTTCTGAAGCATGTCGTTAGCAGGTCCAAGCGGATACCACGCGTCGATGGTGCGGTGAGATGAAATCATGGTGACAGGAATTTTAAGCACTCCTAGTGGCTTGTGGCGGTAGCGGTGCTTCAGCATTCGAGAAACGCAGTTCTCTAAGTCGGTGGCCTTAAACATAATGTTGAGATCTGTGCACTTGTCGCTCACTTTTTGAGGGTCCAGGTCTCCTTCATTCATCCGAACGTGCTCCCGCATCAGCCCTACTTCGACAATTCGCTCATTGGCATGACTATACTCCACATCGTAAAGTAAAAACATGTCACGCTGGGACATCGGCAAGGTCATCCAAGATGCCTGGTCAGTCACCCTGTACTTGGCTAAGAGCTTGGTGAGTTCATGCGGAACCATCTCTTTGTCCTTCAAGTCGTATTTCGTTTTGATCGGGTAATGTTCTTCCGTGAAGGGAGTGCGAATACGAAGAATTCGCGCGGAGTACAGCGAGCCGTTCTTGTAGTTTCCGCTGTACCTCGGCTTGGACTTCAGCTGTTTGCCTTTACCATAATACGCCATCACCACGTCACCTTCGGCGCCTGCCTTCTTCAATTCACTTCGCAATTGCGCACGCTGTTCTCGCCTCTCCCTCTCGTGATCTTCATACGACAACTCTCTGTCGTGGCCAAATAGACGATTCAGCAGGCGATGGAAACTTCCGTCGAGGTCATTAGGCTTGAATCTTGTGGCATATTTGTTGCACTTCTGCTGCAAAACGATGGGGTTTAGCCGCTTCATGAGTACCCTCTGGCCTGGAAACGCCTGAACACAAACACCTGCTCGTGCAAGTGCACGAATCCACTTCTGGGTATTCTGTGTCTTGAACTCAATCACCCTTTCTCCTTTTTCTCCAACTCGTGCCATTTCGTCGAGAGCTTCTGTGGTAGCAGGAACGTAGTCTTGCGAATCCGGCTTCCGTTTGTATACTGTGGGGTTCTTAATGTCTAGCCAACCGCCATTTGCATCAGTTGTCACGCGGTAGGCTACTTTGCAGGCAGCACTTGCCATGTCAATGAAGGCCATCGGGTATGTGGAGGTTTCTTGTTCGTAGAGATACAACTGCCTACGACTTGGAATGAATAGGCAATACTTCCAGTTCCACAATATTTTTTCCACAATTTGTGAAGTCTCTTCAGTATTCCCAGCAGCGTGTTCATCGATTTTTTCAGAGACAGAAGATTTGCGCGACGTCCAGCCCTTAACGGAGAACAGTAGATCGGATATCATCGAGTGCATTCCAAGAAACCCGTCACAATGCTCCGTGAGCTTCTTCCGATAAATCTTGCTTTCTTTGACGGTGTCGATAGAGTCCTTGGCGGTGTCCTGTTTGAGTGGGTTTGGCATCGGCGGGCAGTAGCAGTCAATCTCCTGAACGAGATCCAAGGGGAATAAACTCTTCTCGCGCGGCAGCTTCTCAATCCACATGTCGACTTCATGCAATCGGTAGAAGCGGTCCGCCTTGTTCTCCATTAGAACATGTCGCTTGCCCAAGTCAGCCAAAGCTACAATTCCTGGAGTGACGTTTTCCACAAAGCCAGCAGCGCACAACGCACTTATCCATTGCACCGCGTCAGCTTCATCCTCCGGTTCGCTAAGCGCTCCAACACCAGTGACTTCACTTGGATCGCCCCAGCCCACCGTGACAGAATCATATGCCGAGTCCTTCGAATACTTCTTCCATTCGTCTGAATACAACACAGACGGTTTACGCAGAATCCAAGCGATGATTCCTTTGCCCGTGAAGCTTTTTGGGACAGAGAGAATCGAAGCACTCGCTTGATCCGACATAAAGAAATCACCATGATCACGAAGAAGCTGTTGCCGTTTCGATCGTATTTGCACCCACTCCTCCCGAGGGGTACCAGGTTTGGGATCATCGGGCTTGTCTTTCACTCCTGCCAAATCCAGAAGTTCATTTTCCAATCCTACTACAATCTCTCTTCGCACATCGAGCGACAGCTTCTCCAGTGTACGGCCGATATACTCGCTGTTAGGATCGGCATTCACGGTGTGGATTAGACGACACTTTCGCCTCATCTCGTCAGTTGAAAGCATCTCAAACTGCTCAAACTGGCGGATCTCGCGTAAGATAGTTACGATGCGCTTCATAACGACCACGAGAATAGTGTGCAGTGCGTCGATTTGAGCGTTTCCAAAAGGTGTCAGAGACGAACGAAGTAATTGCCGCAGCTCGATCCAAGTCGACCCACGAGTATAGATGGATGACGGCTCACTCTTTTGCTGGTGCTCATACCACGTGCGTAATTCACGGTCCCACAGACGAGGCTCCATTACTTCTGCATTGGTGGCGGTCTGTGGTGATTGCTGCGATTGTGGAGTATCTGTCCGGGTAGTAAAATGAACGAACAGAGATCCCAGCGACATGTAGTAGGGTACGTTGTGCCTCGGAGCATTCGATACGTCAACGGGGATAATTTCCAGGCGCAATTCTTGGT
Organism: Phytophthora pistaciae; assembly: GCA_024679115.1. Classification (NCBI taxonomy): domain Eukaryota; phylum Oomycota; class Peronosporomycetes; order Peronosporales; family Peronosporaceae; genus Phytophthora; species Phytophthora pistaciae. The sequence goes on along the minus strand of JAIKVE010000279.1, from coordinate 5,300 downwards.
GCCCGAGCTCTAGGCTGGCAAGATCCACTTTTGCATATCCAATAGTGCGCTCCACGAACGTCTTTTCTTCTGTCGTCGCTTTAGTGCCCTTACTTGATTTAGGAGACTTGATGGGCTTCTTCACCTCAGTTGTAACTTCCGGGCTTTTTACCTCCACTTTGACATCCACACGAATCAAGATGCTTGAGCTCATTTTAAGAACGCGGGATCCCATATCGGCTTGAATTGGATCAACCTGCTCGATGTCCGCATCATCAGCGACATACTCTTTGGAATCCCCTGACTTGACGCCGAGTACTACGGACTTCTTCTCAAACAAGATTGAATTATTCAGCTTCGCTGCGTTCCCGCCTTCACGTTTCACTTGTTGACCTTCATTCGATGTACCATCGTCAACTGCAGGTGATGCTTTGCCAATTCCTGTTTCGCGCCCTGTAGGGCGCGAAACGTCGTCTTCCTCGTCACCACGTTCTGTCGTACGCTCACATTGGAATTGAACGGTAGCCTCCAGAAGGCTCTTCGCCTCCCATGTCCGCTGGTTCGATACTGCAATTGTTTTTCTCGCGAAGAGTTCGCCATTGCTGTTGAGAGAGCAGAGCTCGTGTTCGATCTGGCCTGGGTTACCGAGCAAAGTTAGTCGGCATGAAGGCTCGCTGATCTCATCAAGTGGTTTGAGACCCACAAGTTTTCCAGTATCGTCGTAGATTGGCATCAGGAGATTTGATACCGATGCGATGTCGATGGCAATTCCGGAAAAATGATGCTGCAATTTTGTCCACCGTTTCGTCTCTTCTTCCTTGATGTCAAAGCGTCTGGCCATCACCATCTTCAATTCATCCGTTAAGCCTTTTTCCAGTGGGATAAGCTGAGTTGGCATGACAGTATACCGTGAACTGTCTTTCGAGTTCGCGCTGCCACTCAACTCGTTCTCGACGACCACGTCCACTCTACCGTCACCGCGCACCGCTTGGACGACGCCTTCTACGTCGAAGGAAAACAGATTCCGGAGCTCAGTAATCGTGTCGATTTTGTCCTCGAAATGGACTTCGTATTCATCGCATGGAAACGGAATATACTTCTGGACACGTGCTGGGTAAAAGCGTCCGCCATCCTCGCCACCACGAAAAGCCAATACACGCTGATCATACTGCAAGGTCTCAAAGCCATCATCTTCTATCTCCCCAGAGGGGGATAATTTGAGTACTTGATAGCGCTTGAGCGTTTTCTTAGGAAGCCCATCGAGTACTTTCTCTTCATCTGGGAGCAGCTTGGACAGAACCACTTGCTCATCATCTTGCAAATCTCGTCCATACAAGTGAAGAGAGAGGTACGACACCTTGGAGATATCCTTGATCTTTCCGAAGACGAACTTTTCCTTGGGCCAAAATGGATCGCGGGAATCGTACACAGTGAGACTCTGTACTCGCTCAGCATCTTCCAGCGTTCCATCACCACGAACAGGAATAACAGTGAAAAAAATATTGGCTGCGTCTCGTGCTCGTCCAAGTTTTTTCTGATACTGGGTCTCCGGTGAAAGTTCAATATCAGGCTTCAAGAAATCACGGCTTGTAGAAGCACCGGCTGCATCCGAGAGCAAAAGATTTCGAGCTTCGTGAATACGCAACTGGAGCAGTTGAGTATCAATACTTGGATACTTCGCCTCACTAAATACTCCTGGATATGACAGCGAAAATGAAAACTTCTCCTTACGCCAAGTAGCAACGTTATTGTTCTGCACCTTCGACGTAGAGGTTCGAATTGGGGCCCCATGCTGAATCGTCTCAGTCGTTTCATCTTCCAGCTCCGATTCATAAAAATCCGCTGCAGACATACTCATGTCCATCGAAACTTCGCTCTGGATATTTGCCTCGGAGAAGCTGAGAATACTCAACGATTTCTCCATCGGAATATTAGCCATTCGTTGCATCAGTTCCGCCAGCACTGTTGCATCTCCAACCATTTCAGTCTTAATGCAAAGTTCACCCAAGTGCTTCGCATGCTTTTTCATCCAAGGTTCGGGCTGCAGTTCATATCGTTTCACGACTTCTTTCGACGAGATGGACGTGGCGTCTGCGGATTCTCGACAAAGATCGTACAAGGGAATGTCCACACGGCCGAGAGGGGTGCTTCTCCCAAAGTTGTTGTGATCTTTTACGTGGATCAGTAGTGATCTGGCTTCAGAAAGGGGGACGTTCTGCGTGAACATAATGGAAACTATACAGGTTAATACAACTGGTTGTTAAGATATGAAAGCAAGATGGCTATGCAACTTACATTGCCGAATATGAAGTTCTCATTTTCCCACACGGGGTTGAGGGTTTTCGATATCACCGCTGTCCGCTTCTTTTCACTTTCAATGTCCTTGCCTGTCGTCCGATCAGTGATAGACAGTGTGCAGTATGGATCGCTGTACCCGTTCATATCGGCGACGCTAAGTCCGTGTCCAGTAAGAATCCCCACTTTCAACATAGGCTTGTCAGGGTTGATGTCGATAAACTTCTCCGATCGCATTTCGTTTTTCACCAGCTTCGCTCGATGCATAGACACTTCAGCCTGGGTGCGCTTCGAAAATCTAGCGTTGCGTGCTTCCGCTGCAGCTGCCGCGACTCGTTTACTCTTCTGAGGGGATAACGGTGCACTTGTGCGCTTGCATTCCTCAACACATTTGGAGGGGTCAAGCTCAATAACAGCGTATGGAGTCGGCTTGCTAGCAGTATCCGACTGACTTTTTTGGAGTCTGAGATTAGAAGCTTGAACGACCGATACTTCGAGGAGCGCTTGCCCTTCCAGACCAGCTCGTGCTTGAAAATTTTCATCAGGTGATGTTTTTTGTTGATGCGCACGTGCTATCTGGGTGTTTAAATAGTGAATGCACCCGTTGATTCCATAAAAGCGTGGGTCACGCGACTGATAATCCGCCGCAGCACACGGTATGCGAGCTCCATCAAGCTTGCAAGCAGCATCATGAAGCTGAAACTGAGCATTCTCGTACTCTAGCTGCTCCACCGACTGGTTGTGTGCTTTCATGTTCAACTCTTTGTGAATTTTCAGTCTTCGAACGTGTTCACCGCGCCTCTCTCCAATCAGCCACATTTGTAACTGGATCTCGCCAAGATTTTCGCGAACAGACATGCCTGCTTCTGGTTGAAGAGCGTGCCATTCCGTCCACTTATGAGCCGAGAGTTGATCCAAGTCAATCTGCACGAATCCAAGTGGGTCATTCTTGTTGGCCTTGTCGTAGTCAATAATCCGTACTTTGAGGCTGGCTGCCTTCTCAATGTGGCAAATCAAACCGAATACGTGGTGCTCGTTAGCCCACGCAGGGTTACGCGTACGATGTACGACGGCAGTTGTAGCGTACTCTCCTGGGATAGGTTTACCATGATCATCAAGGAGGGTAAGCTCGCAGTACGGATCCGACGAATTATTGAGATCGGCACTAATGAGATCCTTCGCAGCTAGGACAGTAACCTCCAGGCGGTTGTCAGTGTGCTCGTTGGCCACAGTAGCTACGGGACTCGTTGTCACAACCTCGTCTTCCAGTTGAAAGAAGTCGACAAGATTGGGCCCAGATATGCTCATCCGAACGTGCAGCTCGCCGCAATCCTTCACAACTTGCTCTTTTTCTCTGCTGTCGTTGCGCCGGGGGGACGACGAGAATCCGGTCTTCTGCGGAGGCTGCACGCGGAACCATTCATCGATAGGGTTTGACTGAGCCATGCTTGCTGGTGACACCTGGAATGTCGAAAACGGCACTACCACCGATCCCAGGCTGTCGTGCCGCTTGAAAGTATCGTGATCCCACAAGTCAAACCGAACAGCCTTCACTGAATTCAAGTCGACCACCCTGCCAATTTGGAAGTGCTGTCTCCACTCTGGCTCAAGTGTAGCCGTTATCCAATCAGTTTTCTTCTCCTCGATGTCGATAATCTGTCCATCTTTGCCCACAAGCTTGATAACGCAGTACGGATCGCTCTTCCCGTTAAAGTCGGCAGCCATGAGGTTGCGAGCCTCTTCAACGGTAACGTCGAGCAGGATCCTTGCTAGTGGGGCTGGTGGCAGCGGTGGCTGGGGAGGCATTGGTACTGCCGAAGGGGAAGGTTCTGGCTTTGGCATCTCCGGGGCTGGCGGTTGCTGTTGAGCCACGTCTGGCGTTCGACGGTAGGCGTTGTAGATGGCGCTGAGCCACTCATCCTTCTCCACTTCATTCTCTGCCTGCATGTAGAAACTCGGCTGTCCGGGCGCAGGCTGAAACACGATGCACAGCGGATATCCTTGGTCATTCGTCCGAAGCACATTTGAATCCAGCGTCAGCTCGTAGCGGCGGCGCGGCGCAGGGTCTTGCGGCGCCTTGTAGTACAGCAGCTCGGTGCGGGTTAAGCGGAAGTACCTCCGCCGCCAGTTGGCTACGACCCTCCCCGACCGACTGCGCTTCATGAGCCATCCCTCCTTGATGTAGCGCTGATCACTCATCGCGGAGAGACGGCAACAACGCGAAGTTCACTTGTCCTCTTTCTCCTCTTGCCTGCGTAGTCCTCTCCTCTCTCCACTTGCGCAGGCGCTCGCTTCTTCTCTTCTGAGCGAAGGATCGTGATCTTGAAGCGTCGCACGCGTCCCTCCGCAGCATGTGTGTGGTCCACGCGCAGGATCGACCGCAGCAGTTGCAGAGCTCAGCTTGCATGCATTTTGCATAATATTGTACGCTTATGACTTCGCTCGCCGGGCTTTCTGGAAGAAAAGAGGCGGTGGGAGCTCTCGCGGGAACAGCAGCTCACCCCTGGCCGCCGCAATCGGTCGGGAAGTTGAATCTCTCCTGGATCTCGAGCGAATCCGTCGTGGACTTGTTGCGCTCTTTGCGCTGTTCCTGTAGTAGAGCAGCTTACCCTCAACACTAGTGTTCTTGGTCTTCGCCGCTCCATCAAGTTGAACCGCACCACTTCTACCGGTTTGCAGGAACCTTGATGCAGGCATCGGCTGCGCTGCGTCTTGGACGAGCATATCCTCGTCGCACTGGACGCCCGAGTCCTGCATTTCCACCTTCTCGTCCTCTTGCAGCTTCACCTCTGACTCAGCAGTGGATGACTGCTGTTTACCCTCTTCTTCCTCTGCTCCCACCACAGTTGGCGGACGCTGCGTCTGCTCCTTCTCCTGCGTCTCCACTCGAGGGCTAGACGGCTGCGACTTGTTCACCTGTACGCCTAGTGCCTGTGTGAGGTGCGGGGCCAGCGCCTTCCCGAGACACGACAGCGTGACGGCGCCCGTCACGCGCCCCGCCACCGCATTGTAATGGTCTCGGAGCT
>JAIKVE010000278.1:0-23899 GCA_024679115.1 Phytophthora pistaciae | reverse complement strand
CAGCAGCAAGTGCCGCCGCAGCAGCAGCAGCAGGAGCATGTGCCGCCGCAGCAGCAGCAGCAGGAGCATGTGCCGCCGCAGCTTCCAGCGTGCCAGCAGCAGTTCGCGCCGCCCCAGAACTTCGGGCTGAAGGTGCCCACGCTGAAGGACATGAAGCTGCCTCTCGACCGCTTCTCTGGCAAAGAGGAGTACGAGGGACTCGGGGCAGGCTTCAAGGACTGGGGTCTCCGGTTCCTGGACGAGCTGGTGGCCGCGCAGGTGATCAGCGGAGGTGACTGGCCGGAGGAGTTTAAAGTGCGGGTGCTGAACCGCTACCTAGAGGGCGCAGCGCGGAAACACTTTGACAGGATGAAGACAATCTGGGTGCTGGAGTCGCCTACTCTCGAGCACTTGATGAACAGGATGTTGGAGGTGTACGAGAAGGAGATCACGGTCGAGCAGGCCACCAGGCTGATGAAGGCCAGGAAGCGATCCGACTGCAGCTGGACCGAGCAATACCAGTATCTAGTGGTGGTGGCCAGCGCTGCCGACTGCTCCGACCGCTTCGTCCTGCAGTACATCTGCGAGTGCGCGCCGCCCGAGACGAGAAGGGCGATGCAGACGCGCATTGATAGGCGACGTGCAGACCACCTGCGGCAGGCGTGGGAGCTGGCCGACATTGCCAGCACGTTCGAGCCGGACGGGTACAGCAGCTTCGGCAAGAACTCCAATAACCGTGGCCCACATGCCGCTGGACGTGGGGCACCGTGGTGGCGAATGCAGTCGTGAAGGAAAACGAGAAGAAGTGTTGGAACTGCAAGCAGTCCGGGCACATTAAGAAGGACTGTCCCCGGCTGAGCAGCTCTGGCCAAGCGATGTTCGCCCTGGCTGTGGGAGATGGCTGCTGCACGACATGGGTTCTCGACAGTGGAGCAAGTCGGCACCTGGTGAAAGACATCAACATGCTGGTCGATGCGGTGGACTGCCGCGAGGACTGCAAGGTCGCCGACGGCCAGACGCTGTCCGTCACGAAGAAGGGCAGCGTAGTGCTACAAGCTACTGTGGATGGCAAAGAACACGATGTCGTCATCAGCAATGTATTCTACGCGAAGCGCCTCGCACAGAACCTGCTCTCGTACTGCAAGCTCGAGGAGAAGGGCATGATGCTGGTCTACACGAAGAACTGTCGATACCTGACTAGGGAGTCGGACGGAGCACGCGTGTTCGAGGTGCGCAAGGAGAACGACGTCTTGGTGGTGAGCGCGCAATGCGCAGCAAGCACGACGAGCACAGTGAACACGAGTACGCGCGAGCAGAACAGCAGCGCGGTGTTCGCTGCACTCGAACAGGCAGAGAGTGACAATGCTCAGCCAAGTGCAGTCAAATGCACGCTGATGGAATTGCATGGCCAACTCGGGCACGTTATGCTCGACACGGTCGAGAAGATGGCCGACACACCCGGATCTGGCATCGAGTTGACGGACAGGACAAGAGTCAACTGCTTGACGTGTGCCAAGGGCAAACAGTCGAAGAGCGCCCAGTCGAAGAAAGACTCGGGTAAGCACTCGCCCATCGACAGGATCGGCGGAGTCATATGCAGCGACCTCAAAGGGCCGATGACTCCCGCAGATCGGAACGGAAACAGGTACATGGTGAACTTCGTCGACCACCATACGAACTACTGCAGGGTTTTCGTGGCAAGGAAGAAGGACCTCGCTGCCAAGGTGTTCGAGAACTTCCTCGTCCACTTCGAGCGCGAGTTCGACTGCAAGGTACATGTGCTGCGCACGGACGGAGGCGATGAATACAGAAACGTCGACCTGTTCTGCCAGTCGACGGGTGTTGTGAGGCAAGTGAGTGAGGCAAAGAACCAAGCCTCCAACGGCTCCAACGGGAAAGCAGAGCGCATGCACCGAACGGTGTTGAACATGGCAAGGTGCATGATCTTTGCGAGTGGCCTCGCACTGCACTTCTGGGGCGACGCGGTACAGTACGCGGCCTACATCCTGAACCGGACACCAACCAGGGCAAACCCGAACCGTGTGTCGCCGCTGGAGATGCTGACGGGCGTGAAGCCGCAGCTGTCCGACATCGTCGTCTTTGGCAGCGCGTGCACTGCGTACCGTGACCCAGGCAAGAAGGCATGGAAGCCTCGGACCCAAGTGGGCATGATCGTCGGCAAGGACGATGAGACCAAGGGGTACAAGGTGTACCTGCCGCACGAGCGCGTCGTCATCGTGACGCAGCACGTGCAGAACGATGAGACTCTGAATGCAGCGGGCAATGAGCAGCTACAAGCTCAGTTGCGCAGAGAAGACCCTGAGCTCGACCGAGCTGTCCGTGAGCGAGAGGAAGTTGCTCAACGGAAGGAGCAGCAAGGCGGCGATTGGACCATGGCCACCATACTGTGGATAAGTACAGACAACGACCGGCAAATACGCCACCTTATGAACCGTATCCTCCATAGTTAACGATAAAATTTTGAGACGACGGTAAAACCCGCCACCGTCAATTCGCGGGATCTGATTGGACAAATTTAGGAACAGTGTGATAAAAAATGTTTTTTTACCGATCTCAAGAAAAGCAGTAATGTACATAATCAAAACTAAAAAGTGCAAAAAAGAAGCCAATGTATTGACGCATTAAACTTCAGCCGTAGCAAAGCGGGGAATGGCCTTTTCAAATGCTGCCTTGATGTCGGCCTCTTTGAACAGCTCCCACGCTGCAATTCTCTTGATGCAGATCAACCGCTTCTCGAGAGCAGGCTCGTCGCCGGTATTGTCCTCCTCCGCCCACAGCGATTTCATGAGCTGCTTCAGCGGGCCCATCACGCCGACATCCAGCGGCTGGCACACCGACGTCGAATTCGGTGGGAGGGGGACAACCTTAGCGTTAGTATCATCAAGCACAGCGGTTTGGTCTACCTCAGATACATGGGCCTCGAAATTGTCGAGTAGCAGCAGCGAAGGATTCTGGATCTCGTACTTGAGCAGCTCGCTTGTGTAGATCTTCCACACTCCTGGAGTCCATCCACGCATTTTCTTGAACTGCATACACGTGCCCTTTCGGGTATTTTTTCAGCTCCTTGGCTTCAATAGATCCTCCAGGCTTGCCCCGCACAATAAACAGTATTGGCAGTTTTTTACCTGTAAAAATAAAATAACTCAAAGTTATAAAATAAAATCACGAGTAGCAAAAAGAATACAAAAAAACTTACCATCAGCACGAGCCGTCAGAACTGCTGTTAAGCGAGTTGAATGCTTGTCCAGTCCGAGGACCTTGGCGGAGTCGCGTCTTCCCTTTCCGGCCCACATTTTTTTGGGAGGCATGTCAAAGTCGATACCGGTCTCGTCGACGTTGTAGATTTCAGAAAGCTTGTAATCTTCGCCGAACTCCTCCCAGAAGTTTAGCGCAAACTCCAGGTGAGTTGCAGCTAACGTTTCAGCGTTTTTCTTGGTTGTTTGCGGCTTTTGTGGTGTGAATCCATACCATGACGGTGCCGACAGCGGCCTACACCGGCCGACACCACATGTCATTGGTGGAAATACTGCATTTGTATGATTGGTCAAAACGGCTACTGCATTTGCACTTCTCTCATTTTTGTTTGCGTGTGGTGGTCATTGGCGGCGCCCCTGAGCGCAGTTGCGGCGCTGTGGTCTGCGCTAGCCCTCTCCCCTCCATGATTTGCGTGCGGGGCGTGCGGGTGTGCGCAGGCATGGGCAAGACGTTCAAGGCGGCTGGGAGATCTGCACAGCCCCTCCAAGTGTGAGGGCGTGTGCCCTTGGGCCCCGCCGAGGAGCAAGGAGCCCCAGGACGCCCACGATGAAGGGCAGGGGACGGAAGGAGCCGGGGGGAGGGGGGCCAAGAGCGCGAATGACGGCGGGGAGACCCACGGCACGATGGGCATCAGGCTGCCCAAGGGCACGAAGGACAGCAGGTTGACCAAGGGCACGAAGGACTGCGGGCTAACCAAGGGCATCAAGGACGGCGGGCTGACCAAGTGCACGAAGGACGGCGGAGGTACAATGGGTACGACGGACGGCGGAGGCGCCACGTGCGTGGAGGGTGGTGGGGAGAACAAGAGCGAGGGGAGGACGGCCGACAAAAACTCTGGGCCTGGCGGCCATCCACCCGCCCTCGCTGGACGACACGCGCATGAAGCAAGGGCAAGACGCAGAAGAAGGTGTGAAGATCAGAGCAGCAGGCAGCAGACACAGCAGCACGGGGCGCTGCAGGGCCAGCTGAGGGGCCCGCACCCGCAGCAGTAGCCGGCCTCGCCCCAGTACCGCCTCGCCAAGCAGCAGCAGCAGCACCACCACCACCACCAGCAGCAGCAGCAGCAGCAGTACCAGCACCAGCACCAGCATCGCGGCGACTGCGCTCGCTGACGCCAACGTCTGCGAGTTGCCGAACCCTGAGGTGGCGAGGGGTACGCTCGCTGCTGTCAAGTTGGGGAGGCGGGGGACGTGGCATACCGCTTTTACTGGTGGTGCCACCGCCGCTGCCACCACCGCTGCACGGTGAAGCGACGCTTTCTACTGGCGTGCCGGTGCGTAGTGCTGTAGTGGACAAGTAGGCACTGTATTTATTGATTTAATAACAATGAATAGATTAAAGTTGTGATACTTGCTAGTTCATGTTCCGCTTTGATCTCTCTACAGCAGTCATGCATGTGTCGCTGGCGGCACTCAGCTGCAGCAACAACAGTCCCATGAGCAGCGCCTTACCCGAAGTCGCTTTGTGTCATGCGGGTAAGGCGTTGCCGAGAAAACTCAATTGAATTTGTGATGTAAGTGAAGGCGTCATACAAAACGTTTCCATCAGGCAAACAAACGCAATACAAACTCAATGTGAACTGTCGGCAGCAAGCAAAATATGTGTATAATCGCCTAATCACTATTGGTGGATAGCATATTTCGATAGCCTTGCCGACATTATACGTCGGCAAGAGTGTCGGCAGCCCATAAACCTACCCCTAGCGCTGATGATTGGATAAAATACGATTCATCCGCCTCCTCATTCGACAATAATCGCTCATCGACATTTGATTGGACCATGACGGCGATACAATGGCTAAGTATAAAATCATATGTGTCGGCACCGTCACGATATTCATCCATATAAAGTAAGGGGCCAGCTACGTTTCCACAGTATCTATTGTGGATTTTTTTTTAACAAAGTGGGGCGTTTGGCCGAACTGGAAGACATACGCAATGTTGAAAGCCCTTTTAACCACTAGATCTTCAAGGGTGCTTATACTCTGGGTGTCTCTATCGATCTATGACTCATACGTCGGCATTTATAGCGATGAAATCGGCGCATGTTGATCGAGCCTACAAAAACTAATATCCCATATACCCAAACGCACTGAGTGCCTACCCCCCCCCCACTTCTTGCGGTCTGATGAATACGGCATCGACCAAGAATATGCTTTAGAATCGGATGCGAGTGTCCGCTGCAAAGGATTTGTCAAGGGAAGGTGCCAGCAGAAGTTAAGGTTTTGGGAATCCTGTCTCAAGTTTGGTACGACTGGATACGGACAATTTTTTTTTTTCAGCGTTTGCGACCTCTGGTGTCCACCCACTAGGGTGTGGGCCATATTTGGGGAGTGTAAACCACCTAGTTTCTGGGTGTAAGGCTCACTAACGTCGATAATTAAATGTAATTACCGCAACAGCTTTCTTGTTGAGTTGCTCGCCATTTAGAATGCTAGTGAGTTAAAGTTACTCACTTAATTTACTCATTGTTTCAGTACTTACTTTGGCAGCACACGTGTATTCATCAGAGGTCGCAGCGAGTACGCTAATTGATCTTCCGGGCGGGAAATGTAACCCGGTATGAGCTATCTGAAGGTGGTGGTAAGCATTTTATATAGCTGGCGGTACATCTGGAGCTTGGATACGAGTACCTGATATTCGTGAAGGAACCGGTCGGACGGTTTCGGGCGACCGATGTCAGTTTGACAAGCGAGCAGACGGGCCAGCTGACCCGTGAAATCCCGTACAGTAATGTGCGGGATATCGAACGCCTGATATATAAGGTCTCCAAGAGTATAGGGAGAATTTAATTGATTTAGAAAAATGACTGTACTGAAATTGTTTAGTTTACCAAGAAATTGGTACAGGCCTTGTTATTGTGCCTTGCACCGAAAATGTCCGCTCCCATAGTAAGTTTCCTCGATTTAATATAAAGTGAGATCGTTTTAAAATAAAACGAGCACATAACCCATGCATCAGCTCTGATTTGTTGGCTCAGCTTCAGTCCGCTACGACACATCGAGATCGATCTAGCGCCATATTGCTGGAAACGCCGCTTTAGACTGGCATTTCCACATCCGATACAGTATCTGTTGCTTTCTGAACGTGTGTGCACACGATCAGGCTCGTGAGCAATTCTAGAAGGATCGATTTATGGGTGCTGGCCTGTTTTTACATTTTTATTTAATGAGCCATTTCGATTTGACAGTTAAATCAGGGTGGCAAACTGCGTGCAAGGCACAATAATATGGCCCGATCAGAAATTATGTAGGGTCTCAGCAGTAACCTTCGAGCATGCGTCCTCACACCACATCAAAGCGGTAGGAATGTCAACCATATAAGGCGCATCTACTCCTTTTCCTGTTTGGCCGAGCACAAACAATGCTCGGTGAGAGCTCTCCCTCCACCTTGGCGATGATGCGGAGCTTCTATGGGTGAGTGAGGCGGAATCGTTTGCTAAGCTTAGAAGTAGAAGTCATGGGCATGGTGGCTTGGTAGTTGACACTTTGTTAGTAAATGCGGGAATGAAAGGTTTTAAGGGGAACCAATGTGTTGGGCGGACTGAAAGCGCGCCACTATTCAAATTGGTTGAACACGACGTCACGAGATTACATGCAGTGGATTTTAAGCTCAGTACCTTCGCTCATCATCATCTCGTCACATCGTACATCCAGAATTATCAATTATACCAGATTATTAGCTGTAGACCCGTTCGGTATTCACGCACATTACTGTATGAGTAATACCCATGTCTTTCTTATTCAGTCTACTGTATTTACTCATTGTATTGCAAACCGCATTACAGATTTCGCTCCCACTTCCATTGAGCCGCGAGTCGTACGCGTCACGAGATCTCAACCCAGAGACAGTGGCCTTACACCCTTGTCTGAGGACAACCGCGACGGACTCGCATTAGTGTCCAGAGGATGTTAGGTGAGAATACGATAGTGGTACCGTCGAGGGCGCATGAATTTGCATACCGCGCCCTAAATAAATGTATCATGCGGCCGAAATGATACATTCCAACAGGGTCGTGAATAAATGCATACTGGGTGGTCCTGCATGTCGCACGCAATTTTAGGCTTTGCCAGACTATGTCGGCTCGAAACCAGCAGCAACACCTCGACTACACCGCAGTCATGCGGCTTGGCTGTTGGCCCAAGCCCAGCCTAAATGACCGGTCATCGTCCCCATGGCATCCTCTTCATTCTTATCAATTTAGGCCTCTCGTTGCTGTACGCCAGCTCTTAACTGGTGTATGCAGCCTGTGCGAATTCTAGAATCCCGCACCGTTTTTGTAGTAGCGCCCTCAATAATACATCGGCACGGCTAGAATAAATGTATCATTTCGGCCGAATGATACATTTATTTAGGGCGCGATATGCAAATTCATGCGCCCCAGTAACCAATGGTCGTTTGAAAAAGTTTCGACCTTGATGGGACTCGAACCCACAACCCCCTGATTAGAAGTCAGATGCGCTATCCATTGCGCCACAAGGTCATCTGAACGCACATTATTAATATAGTATTGATTAATGTTAAGGTATATGAACATCTCACCGGCTGCGCGATTGAGCCCATGTGCCCCCTCATTGCTGCGTGCTCACGGTAGGTGCGGCAACATGAGCACGAAAGACTTCAATAGAGGATGGTAAAGAATAGCACTGCAGAGTGAGTTAGATGAAGAAGGGCTTGTTGGCGCGGTTGAAAAAAAATGAGTGTAAGACTTAATCGCTTGACCTACTTGACTGGTCGATGTGTGCCGCCCAGAACGCAACGCCTCCTATCTTTATCTGCATTCGATTCGTAAAGTCGTACAACTCTACCCAAACGCACAATCGTACAATTCTGCTTTATCCATCCAATGCAAGTTCGCATGCAATCCCCGAGCGCAACGAGTAGATGCGAGCGTGTGGCATCACACCCACCAACAATCAAGCATATTTTCCTATCAGTACCAGCTCGGCTTCACGCGCATTCCAGTAATCTAATGCACCATATTGCAACTTATTAAGTTGCTATATGCAACATATTATGTTGCTATATGGTGCATTAGATTGCTGGAATGCGCATACTGAATTTGAGATTTCCTACATGATACCCCAGGAAGTTTGAAGTTGCCCCTTTTTCACAGCATTAGCACTATCAGGCAAAACGCTATCTTGAAATTTGTATGCTAGAGGATCGTCTGTGTCCAATTTTGTACTTTTCTTACGGTGTCATTTAGGAGAAAGATCTGCTGTAGGAAATCTCAAATTCGGTATTGTCAGATAGCAAAACACGAACCCTCCAAGGACGTTCTTTCTGGCAACATGATAAAAACGCGCGCACCATAACAATAGAGAGGTTTCGAAATTGCCTTTTCACTACCACTACCACCACAGCCGAAGCTTGGTGATAGTGAACGGAAACTTATTTTGTTTAGCTTTCGCAGGATCACTACCCTCACATTTTGCATACCGTAAAATACATAACAAGGCTCAACAGTGCTTTACGGTACGGTGATTGTGAGTGGTGTAAACACAGCAGAAGCGACAGCTCCAAGCGCCCGCGCGCAAACCGTGTGTGCCCCAAGCTCTGAATCACTCGCGCCGCTGACAAGGCACATCCAGAGCGCCAGCGCCCCCAGCCGCCGCGCTTCTTAAATGCTGTCTCTCAGCGGGTACGGCGCTGTGTGCATGTAACTTGTTGTCTGTATTCTCTCTAAGTTGCTGTTCTTGACAGGCTGCGTTTAACCCAGACTGAGGCGCTGGAGCTTCTCGCTGTGCTCCTCCAACATGGCGAGGAGGATACATGGCTGGAGCTGGTGGCGGCCGGCGCCGTGCACGCGCCTGGACGGCCTCTAGTCCCGGCCGTTCGGTTCGACCTGCTCAAGTGCACGGACGCTAACGCTGAGCGCGACTTTTGGTTTCCTGTGGCCGGTATACTCCGGCTTATTGCTCTACTGTGGTTGCCGGCTATCGTTATCACCGAGCGCGGCGACCGCTGCTCCATAGAGGAAGCCATGTGCATTTTAATGTACCGCCTGAGCTGCCGTCGGTGGCTAAGTTTGGACGTGCGAGCTGCGCGTTGTCGTCTATATTCCTGTATATGGGTACGTTGTTGCGCACCACATCATTACGATAATGTGTTTTTGACAATGTCATCGTGTTGTTTGAAGTGGACATTATAGACACCGGGATAGAAGAGAAGTTGTACTTTCACAAGCGACTTATCAGTGAGCGAATCGAATCGTATTGCGCTGCAATTTCAACTCGTGCCCCTGTTACAGGGGTCTTTGCTTTTCCTGATGGCACCAAAATCCCTATCTGTCGGCCGAGTGCACGTGCGCAGCGGCGCGCAGAGAATCTACAAGCCCATGTCCATAGCGGCCACAACAGAGTCCACTGCATCATCTACCAAGGTATGTACTGAGTTCTAGCTTGCGCTTCAATGTAGCCATGTAGGGTATATCAGCTTGTGTGCTAACAATCTATAATACGCAGGACTTACGGCTCCGGATGGCTTATGCACTTCACTTCTGGGGGCCATATGAAGGGCGCCGCCACGATAGCACTGTGTTTGCTGCAAGCAAGTTGCTGGCGTACTCTGAGGAAAATGGCAGCGTCCAGCACGCACACGGCCGGTAACACAACGATCGACTTCATTGGGAATGCAACCGTGGACGTGCAGCATGTAAAAATGTTGCTGATTTTTTCTTTTTGCTTTACATTCTCTAAGTTTTTTTTAGATTTTCTTATTTAAAGGAAGTGAAACTCTGGCATCATGTTCCACATATTAGAGAGGCTTCGAAGGCGCTTTCACTATCATTACCACTACAATTATTACCACTACAATAGCTGTTTAAAGCACCACTACCCCTAACCATTTCTTACAATATTCCAGTGAAAACGCCAAATCTGGTGACTGCTTTCACTTCCCTCACCGCCATCCATCCTTACGGCCAGCTCGCCAAGCACACCAGCACTTTGTTTTCTCCTCTCTCTCTGATACATAGCAATGGTGGACAGCAAGCGCAAAAACTTCACGGACGCCGACGACGCCCTTCTACTGAAGCAAATTATCGCCGACGCGCCATACAAAGGTGGCTACGGCAAGGTCATGGAGAGGTGGCAGCACGTGGCCGACGTCCTGAACGCGTCTGAAGAGTTCTCGCGCGAGCGAAGACGGCCCAGAATCGGTTTAAACTACTCATAGGTATGTGCGATATATTGTGTTACTTTAAGGTGTATCCTGTTCTATCGCTAACGTTTCTATGATCCTGTCAGAGAACACTCGTAACAACAACAAGAAGGCTGCCAAGAGCTCGGGCATTACGGAGGAGTACGAGCAGAAGCACGAGCTTCTTGACGAGGTTGTATTGCTCGATGATGAGCACCGCCATGCGCAGGACAAGGCCAAAGAGGAGACCAGGGCTAAGGCTCTTGCTGCCGAGAGGACCGGTGAGGTAGTCAGGGAGCTTGCCGCCCAGCGCTTGAAGCGGCGCGACCCCCCCCCCCCCCCCCCTGGCGATGACGAGAACGCGAGGGTCGGCCAGAGCCCCAACAAGTTCGCGAAGCTAGCGGAGGTGCTGCGGGAGCACAAGGAGAAGGAGTGAGAGCTTCGTCGCGAGCAGTGGGAGCAAGATAGGCAAGACCGACTTGCCGCGGAGGCGTAGCGTCGCGAGGATCAGCAGCGCCTTCTGCAATTGCTTTCGGTGCTAGTCAAGAAGTAGGTAGCTTGTATTGGTGGATTAGTCATCTAGGTAGCTCTCTGGTGTCGGTGGCTGTAACCCAAAAAAATGTACTGATCTGATTGCCTCTACGAACGCAAGTCTGACAGTTCGTAAGGAACATGGCAATGCGCACGTACTTGCCTACTGGGCTCATCCGAATCTTGAGTCCCTTTGCATACGAAATGAAAGCCCAGGTACTCTTCATGATCTTGAAGTTCCATTCGACAGATGTGCGCACGGCGCTCATCTATCGATTGAAAATGCGCTGGTGAATTGATAGGACAGCCGATTTAAACCCGTGTTACCTTTGTGTTAAAGGTTACTTAAAGGGTACGCTGGGTCCCCAAAGATGGCCTTCCCCGCAAAGATACGACCGTTTGGTCCATGTTGAACACAACTGCAAGCTTTGCATCACCGCGTTCAGATGAAAGAATCCTGTCTTCTTCAATCGCATGCTGGATTGACTGCAAAAATACATTGTCAAGAAGCTTTTTATAAAATAAAGTTTGTAAAATATTCATTAGTACAAACTAAAAAATTGCAACATCATTCCATCCACGTCGGGCGCTTCTTTCTACCCTTTTGCAAACCTGAGGCCCTATCCGTTCGAAAGGAGCACTGGCCACATGAAGACACTTTCTCGTTCTCCCAAGAAGTATTAACACCAGATCGAGTTTCATTTCCTTGATTGTCCGTAGATGAGACATGGCGAAGGCAATTCGAGTGCAGCGGTCTTGCTGGATACCGCACAAAGAGCTCCACGAGACCAGTCGCCCCCTGCAAGGTGTTTTGTTTTTGTCCACTTCACTCCGAGCCTCGGGCTGCCGATGGCGCGGTGGCCTCCAACTTATAGCAACTTAAGCGTACGTCCAGCGTCGACTCGCGGCGGCTGTGGCGTACATGTAGTTGCCCATAATACGTTCCCTCAACCACACCGTGCCTCAGCCCAGTAAAACCCACTGGGTTTTATTTAGAGCAGGCATTAATCCAATTTAACCCATTCGTCTTCGTGCAATCTCCATTGGGTGATTGGGTTTTGATGTTACCCCTAGCCGACACAAGCAACATTCAGTAGGGGTGTTTTAGTCATGCACAGCTATTAGGTATAAGTAATGGAAGGTAAGGAAGAGCGGTGTGGGGCTAGGAGATGAAGAAGGGCTTGTTGGCGAGGTTGAAAAACCAAAAGTGAGTGTGAGATTGAATCGCTCAACTCTACCTACTTGACTGGTCGCCCTTGACCGACCAGAACGCAAGGCCTCCTATCCTTATCTGCATCCTATCCGTAAAGTCGTACGATTATGCTAAAACATACGAGGCGTAAGATTTTACACGTAGAGTCGTACGACTGTGCTGAAACGTACGAGTCGTAAGTTTCTACGCGCTAAGTCGTACGATCCTGCTCTCACTAATGCAATCCCGGAGCGTGACAAGGGAGACGCGAGCGTGTGACATCACACCCTCCAACAATAAGAGTTTCTCAGCTATGACTTTCTATTGAGTGAAGAATAGCTAATTTACGTTAGTAGCCGCAGAATCAAGTTTGTAGAGGATCGACGGCGGTTTCGGCTAAGAAAATCCACCAACGGTTCTGAGATAACAGGTCAATAAGTAATAAAGTTATACTCAGACAGTACCGTTAAACAGAGAATTTTCATTTAGTACTTAGAATAAAAGTATAGAGTTTTATTAGACGGAATCGTCGCATCTCTGCAGAAACTCTGGATTAAAATCCAGAGAACTATTGGGAGGGGGGGGGGGGCAGTAAAATTTGGTTGACGTCGCAGCTGAATTTTAATCCCAACCCCAAGTCAAACATTGCAGCTGCAAACGACTTGAAACCCTCTCCAGACAATAGCACATGGGCGGAGATCCTGGTAGCACATTCGTGAGATTCCTTGGATAGTTTTTTTTTGCGGACATGCTTCGATAACGCAGATGTATCACTAGCGGAGCGATATGTGTACACCGTCAATCAAGACCGACAGACCTCAAACCCGATAGATTGAACCTAGTGTACTCCCTAACGCTGACGTGTTAGTTGCTATACATGTTAGCTAACTGTTAGTTAGTGTCTAGTATTTTTTAGCTACATGTTAGTAGCGTTAGAGCAATAGTATGGAGAAGGGTATGTACTTGCACCGAGGGCAGTCAAGAAGGGCAATGTATCAAACTGAACATAGATACCCCCTCAAAATTAAGAATTTACCATCCAATCTATTATTTTGCAGTATCTGCTAAAATAGGGGAATATTGGCTGGGCGGAGCTCACATGGGGGGGGGGGGGGGGGGCTGGCTCACCACTTGTCAGCGCGGATGATGGCCGACTTTTAAGAGTAATGACAACTTAGGTGCTTCCTACCTATGTTAGTAGAGTACACTAATTGAACCACAATTCAATGTATTTTGGCTAGTCATGGACGATCTACAACTTCCGATCGCCCTGAGACCACGTTGCGCAAATAAAACACGGGCTTCAGAGGCTACTGTCTCAGTTCAGCTTTAACTATTGAACAAGTGATCGCACGTGTCTTTGCGCAAGATCGCGTCTCTACACCAGTGATGCCCACCCCGCCTCTATCGCTCGCTCTAAATTCGTTTTTTTCTCTGTTCCACTTTATTTCCGCCAACCCGCAATATGTGAATCGCCCAAAGTGACTACTTGGCTGGGCGTGTATAAACTTGCTGGGGTACATCAATGTGTCGCTGTTTATTGACGGCAATTTCGGTGCGTGCACAATAAACTTCCAGCAGCGCGTGGTGCCCATGGTTCATGTCCGATCTTCTGGCCTTAATGTTCCGGTGTTCTACATTACATTCTGACACGGTCGGAGAAGGCAGCGCTCAGTCGCTTCGTCGTTCGGGGTACTGCGGCTCAGCCGACCGCCGAAGCTGACGGTGCGACGGGATCGTTTTTCGAGATAGTCAAGAAGAAACGCGAAACGACGGCCCAGACAACGTCCTACATGCTGCAAACGACGATTCCGCCCACATCGAACACGGTGGAGCGCTTCATTAGTATGGCCAAGGCCACTCTCGGACTGCTACGACAGCGTCTCCAGCCGGCTACTCTGGAGATGATCCTGTTCCTTCACGTGATCAATGCTAGACTAGCTCTTAGAAATAGTATTGCATAATTTACGTTTGTTTTCACTCTTCATCTACTAAATTATTTATGTGTTAATTATCATTAGGAAATACAATATTTGGGATCCCTGGCGGGAGGGTACAGGAACGACGCCGGCCGCTTCGAATTCTTAGGGTAATTAATGATTAAGTCAAAGTCAGGGCAGCCGAAAAGTAAAGTGACGCTGAAATAATTGCCATAACTATTATTGCATAATTTATTAACGACTTCCGAGACTTATCATTATTTATGACACCAAATTACTATTTTGCGCTCATACTTTATGGTACTACCTCAAAATCATACAAACCGTAGTAGGCGAACAACGTGAAGAGCTTATATTCATACAGCAAGTTATATGCAGATTTATTTACTGCCTGGAAGCCAACCAGTTGGTAGGCGTGACAAGCGGCTGCCAGCTTAACACTAAGCACTATTTTAAAACTTCCAACGGGACAAGACCCCCTCCCCCCCCCTCCCCATCTCAACAAGCATGCTGCGCGCGCCCCGTCCTCGCCCATCCTTCTCCAACGCACAGGTCTCCGCGTACTTCTTCACGCCATGCAGCGATGAGTACGATGAGCCTGTGCCCAACGGTACCGTGCTGAAGCAGACGAAGCGCAATGGGTTCGGCAACCTGATGCAGCACGTCCGTCGAAAGAATCCGACTTGGAAGCAGAGATGCGCGCTGCAACTACAGCTGAGACCGGCTCGCTGATCCACTACGCTCGGCTTACGTCGGTGAACCGCTTCGGCTGGCTGGAGTGGGTCGTCGAGGCCAACTGCCCCTCGTATTTTGAACCCACTCGCACGAATGTATGCTCAGTGTACTATTGATACGCTTTATAAATACTAATGATGCAATATTTCTTTCGAATGTACACGAGCCTTGACCCCATTTCGGTCGAAGCCCTGATGGTGCTCATGGAGGCGGCTGCCCAGTTGGTGGGGTACATCACGGCGGAGCTGCCGGATTCGGGCCCATGTTGGATGGCTGGAGCCATGCGTCGGTGTTGTATGTCGCAGTAGTCGTATGCTATGAAATCGACGGTGTTGCTACGTACGTTCTCCTTAACATGGCTCCAATTATCCAAGAGCCCGACGATGGCCTTTCAGCACGTACCCACCGAGACTTACTGGCCGGTCTGCTCGAGCGGTTTGGCAAAACGCCGAGTGGCTGCATTTAATTGGTCACAGACACCTGCTTCGTAAACAGGCACCTGACTACTATCATGGAGGCCCTCTAGCTGACGGTGCGAGCCACAGGCTTAACCGGGCTGCGCAACGCTACCTTGAGCAGTACGAGGAAGATTTGGGTGTTGTGCAAGCGTTCATGCTGCTGTTAAACCGCCAGCCAAACATCGATATGTTTTATTACTCATACACACTTTTGGATTACTATTAATATGAATTGTATCTATCGGACAAATATTTTTGTATAGTTCCCTGTAGTACCAGTTTCAAGACGCCGCTGTGCCCGATCATCCACCGGGATACGCTAGGGGGCTATACCCTTGCTATGGTGCATCGCTATCGTGAGCTGGCCAAGTTCCTGGACGCCGATGACGATGATATCCTGGAATTGCTCCGTTCTCCGGTCTGTAAGCGGCGCTTGAAGGACCTCTATGCAAAGTTGAAAGACATAGAGTCTGTGTCAAAGACTCTCCAAGCCAGTGATATTATGCTCCTAGATACGGAAGTGTGGTTCGACGGGCTGATCGCAGCACGCTCGGCTTTTCCGGACTACATCGGTTTGTACCAGTTTATTACTCTGTGATATTACTCATTAATACTAATTTCGGGTCTGCATATTAATTTAGGCCCGCGGGCGCTGCGATCGTCCACAGCCCTAATTTTTAAACCGGTAGCATCCAAGACCTTGACCATGTAGACACGCACAATCGTCTTGCCGTCGTAGGCCACGTCTAGGCCGTTAAATATCTCCTATGCAAATACAAAACAGAACAAACACCAC
Organism: Phytophthora pistaciae; assembly: GCA_024679115.1. Classification (NCBI taxonomy): domain Eukaryota; phylum Oomycota; class Peronosporomycetes; order Peronosporales; family Peronosporaceae; genus Phytophthora; species Phytophthora pistaciae. The sequence goes on along the minus strand of JAIKVE010000278.1, from coordinate 7,850 downwards.
GCAGGAGTATTATCATATACAGTAACCGTGCGAACGCACCAGCAGTAGTATCTCGGTAGCAGCAGCCCACGCGCTCGTAGAGTATCAGCACACAAGCAGCGTCACATACAGCGCAACACCGCCCAGTCGTAATAATTAGCGCCGCCTCGAATTGAACGGGCGTCTCCGGAGCCAAAGCTCGGCGCTCTTCCTTTGAGCTACCGCGCTGTGTGTGTGTGTGTGTGTGGTGGGGGGGGGGGTTGTTGTTGCGTGCGGTGTATGCTTCACGGCGGGACTTGGTCCGGAGACTTGATCGCCGCCGCCACCACCACCACCACAGGAGCACAGGCGCTCCGACCTTATTAATGCGTATCGAAAAACTCGATTTTCTCGGCCCACAGGCCTCTAGATGCGATTTCCTCGCGGCTGTGAGCACCGCATGAAAGCTGACTGGAAGCGCCCAAATGAATCCCTAGACCCAATCCACCGTACATAGTGCTTTAATTCCGAATTTGAGCTATTCTCGCTTGTCCGACAGTTAGGATAGTTATGATAGCCAATGCAAACTCAAACTGTTGGGAGCCGGAACCGTTGTGGTATGGTAGAAGGACATCAGGTCTCCGACACAATAGATCGCATTGCAACTATTACAATTTACTATGGCCAACCAGCATCCTTTATCTATTTTTTCCAAAGAGCAGGTATTAATTTACGTATTTCTGCCTATTAACCCCTCAGCGCCCAAGCTGTTTTTTTTACTTGTTTCACGGTACTCGCCCAACATGTTTGTCGTCCAGCATGTTAAAGTCGCGCAACACTTTGTTTTACTATAGTCTCGTATAAGTTCGAGTACCGACTGTGTACAACGACGACATGACCTTTTCGCCAAATCGTTTTTCATGTTGTACAGCCAGCATGTACATGGTGTATATATTGTGTAGATACAGCATGACAATGTTGTAGATACACCATGATAAGGGGTTTGGATGAAAGGTCAGTGGCTTCTTTTATCAAGATACTGGGCAAGGACCTCTAAGGGAGTGCAAAACAGGGTGACTTGCACGGTATCTTGCACGAAAGCGACGACGCATCAAGTGAAACCGTTCATAAACCTAGCGCGTTGTAGCCTTGAACTATCACCTCCACATCATTTACCACCTTACTACAGAGGCCCACACACATGCGCAACCTGATCTTTGTATATTCCCTCAAATCTGTTTCTATTGCAGGCTAAATACCAGTCGATTTACTATCCTATTTCTAATTCCCTCTCAAAACACATTTTACCTCGTAATGTATCCGGGAGGATGCCGGTATCTACGCTAGAACACGCTTCACGCTCAACTTGGCACAACTGTTCTTGTTACCCTATCTACGCCACTTCCTTGGGGTCCTTTATAACGCGCACAGTTAGTTGCAAGTAATGCAGCACCGATCAACTTACACAATGCATACTATAAAAATATCAAGTAATGGAATCGTTGTCGATTCGGTAGCGGTTTCTTTCTACCCTAAAACGAATCGACCTAGCAACGGCATCGCTTTGTATTTACTCTAGCACGCGTTCGCACGGTTTATATCCGTTTATATCCTGTAACCTGGTCCGCCGAACCCAAGCCCTGTGCATTTTGCGGGAACGCCTGACTTATGCAGCTAATCCGCCCATGTTTTAACATCTTGTACGTACAACATGTTGCTTGGTGTATGTACAGCGTGTGGGCGTTGAGGGGTTAATAAAGTAGGCCAACTCGCACATATTTCGTCTGATCAAGTTTAAAATATTAATCTGAAGCTCTCACTACGAGATGGTACAAAAGGCCATTTCTTCGGAATGAGCCGCTGTTTTTGATTGGCACCTCGGTTGATGGAGCTGGAAAAGCTAGTGGTTTGGACACGTGTAGTCTAGTGACGAAGTTTGAGCAGGAAAGGTGTAAATTACGAATGCTGTTTTGTACATGATTAATCTCACCGTGAAACACAAGATATATCATTGTGTTGTTAAATGTTAGTCATTATTGCGCAGAAACAGAATTGTTCCCAGCGTGGCGGGTAATAGGCTGTTGCGTTCTTGAGCAAACATTGTGCGCGACACGCTGAAGAACCGCTCGACCTTGTTCTATGTCGGAGGGATGCTGGAGATGAGGTCGTAGCGGGGCTTCCGCGCCTCGAGCCGGCGGCGCTTTTCGAGACGCTGGACAAACAAAGCCGCTGGATCCTCGCCGTCATCTTCCCCATCGTTCGTGGCGACTGCGCTACACGCTAACGCGCGCAGCACCCGTTTCTCTGTGGCAGTGAGTCGAACGCTGCTGTGCTTCAGGACACGCACACAACCCATCCCGACGAAACGCTTGTATGCCGCGATGCGCTCGTCAACGACAGCCGTCTTGTGCAGCGCGCGGAGCACGCTTTCAGAGCCTTTCGCTTTGATGCCGCGGGACGCCAAAAATCGCAGTAGAGCTGCCTCCGCGCGCGCCAATGTCTAGCGCTTGGTCCTTGTAGCTGTCCGAGGCGTCGTCGATGTTAAAACCGCCGTCAAGAAATATCTTCATGAAGGCGACGACGTGACGCAGAATTCTTCTGGCGGTTATACCACTCGTACCACGTCGTTGAAAGGTTCATAGCGGCCTTCTTCCAGCGCTTGAGCTGGGATGATTTTCTAACGCGGCGAGTGTTCGTGTTCTTCCGTGTTTGTATGAACCTGTTTAGGCTTCATTAGAGCGGTCTTCACGACAGCCATGCGAGCACTCAATGCGCGGTTCATCGCGATAAGCTCCTTAATGATAGATCTGTGATAACATCCCCGCCATTGCTGCTGTTTCTCTTCTTCATGCTTGCGTTTCGTGTCAGCTTAAGGCGGCGAGCGATTCAGGGCTACAAATCAAGCCAACAGGTCGACTTCCAGGATAACCAATCACTCTTCAACGCGTGTCACGATCGGGTCGCCCGGCGACAGCACCTTTAGCTGCGGAAAGTACTTAATCAAGTACGTGGTGAGTACTGCGAGGACCTTGCGACTGATGTTGAACCGGCGGTCTTTGTTGTCCAAGCATGTGCTGTAAAGGAGTTTCTGAAAGGCGCGAGGTGTTCCTGCGTCTGTGTAGTCAAGCCCTTCTATGTCGACGACCTTGGGAACGTCGTCGAACTTGGTCGACATGAGTTCCGTTGGCTCAAGAGAGAGAGAGCCGCACGGCGCGTCTTGCGTAGCCAGAGCGACTGCTAGCTAGCACGTGGAGTGGGCAGGTTAGGAAGGCGGCTTTGTCGGAGACGAGCGTAAGATCTTGTTCCTCGGTGGTCTCCACGCGCAGCAGGCTCAAGTAGAAGGCACTGTCCGCCAACACGGATGCGTGCTGCTTCTGGGTGTACCTGAGGTCCGAGGACCGGTCGAAGCAGTGCCACATCAAGCACCCAAGGGCAGCATCCTGGTAGTCAGAATTTACGCGCGCTGTGATGTAGACACTCGTGTTAGAGGGCGTATATCCTCCTTCGTACAGGAAGCATCTTATTAACAACCCCCCCTTTTCTCTTTTCCATTAAATATAGTATTTTACTCAATTATGTCATGTCGGAGCCCTCAAAATGCCTGCTTATTGTGTCATCATGGATGTGCCAACAGGCCGACTTGTGTCATATAAAATCGGTCAAAATGCCAGGGTTGGTCATTTTTGCGAAAAAAAGGCCGAAAATGCCGACTATTGTCGCGTGTTTTTTCTGTCGCATACGGTAAGTTGGGGAGACCTGGTGCTGACGACAGATTCGAAAAGCTCTTCAACCGGCAGATACGCAAAGTCAAGTCGACAGGATCAGCGAAAGCAGCTAAGAAGCAACGTACAAATAATTCAAGTGCTATCAGCCCGGCTGCAACCGAGACATTGTGAGGGACACCCCAAGCGAGCGACCTCCGTCAGCACCAGTTCTCACTGCCGACATCCTGGAGGCGAATGGCGAACTTGCGCTGGAGCAGACAACGCTCAGTCCACAGGAGGTGTGGGACCACATCCGCAAGGAGTTCTTCCAAAGCCCGGGCAGGATTACAAGCGGTTTATCCAAGCACCAAGTAACAGGCCGGTTCTACCGAACGAAATTGAAAAGCTTTGGGAATCATGTGTTTGTCCAAATCAAGACGGACCCGCTGTGCAGCGTGCGTGAAAATCCCAGTCTGAAGTTCTTCCAGTATCACGGCTCGTACTACGAGGGCGAGGCTCTGCACCACTTCATCTTGGGGGGGGGGCACCCGGCTTTGTTGGACCGATTGAGGGCTCGGCAGACTTCGCTTTTCGTTGATGGGACATTCCGCTGTGCTCCCGCGAACTTTTATCAGCTGGTAGTCGTGATGGTGTACGACGAAATCTCGAATCTGTATATTCCAAGCTGCTACGCGCTGACTACTGGGAAAACCAGCGAGGTGTACGACTACGTCCTGTACCACACCAACGCGTGTTGCGACTTTGCAATGGACCCTGCATTCATCGCGTGCGACTTCGAACAAGCTCTGATGAACGGTGTCAAACATCAGTTTCCCCGGGCCAAAGTCATCGACAGTCTTTTTCACTTCAAGCAAGCTCTGCGCCGAAAGATGCTCAAGCTCGGAATCACTGAACGCGAAGTCGACATTGCAATGGAAGAAGGGACAATGGATGAGCTGACAACAATCCGCCAATTTGAAATTGTGCGCTCTGGAATTCGCAATGTGCAGTGCGCAATATGGGAGGAATGTCAAGACCAAGGCATCGCGTACTCAACTGAAGCTTGGGCCAAGTTCTGGAAATATTTCGTCCGCATTTCGATTAAAAAGTACAAGCCCGAAGACTGGAACGTGTACGGCGTGCAAGAGGACATCGTGAATCGGACTAATAATCCGTTGGAACGCTACAATCGAATGTTGAACCGCGCTATGGGGGTTCCTCACCCGGACATCGGCAAATTTATCGTTGTGTTAGTGGCAGAGGCTCAACGGTACGTTGACGCGTTGTCGGATGTGGCCAACCGTAGGGTGCGCACACCTCGTCGAGTCCGGCTTACTTCGAGCGCAGTGGAGACGGCCGAAGACAGTCCAAGCGAAGTTGATGACTCGGTTTCGGAGGCGTCGATGTCCTCGGAGCACTAACTCTTGTCACTTTCCCACAGTACATGCACAGGACAAACCCTCCCTGCATAGCTTAAATTGAAATTTGCCTTTAATTTACAATACATTTGTTTACTTCGAGATCTATGACACTTTTCCATGACTATAATTGAGTATGGAGTTGTTTGTCAGCATCAAATTCGCGATTAAGACACGAATGGATAAGATTCAGACATGTTTTGGCAAAACTCAGCACATCACTGGCTCAGTTCAGCATCTGTTTGGTTGAAAATGTTAGGGGAAAATGTCTTTATTGTGATTAGAAACGAATTTCTAATTCTGCCAGGTTAGAAACCTACATTTCTAATCATAGAAATTGTGAACTGTCGGTCCCATGTTCACTACCATGTAGTAGTGAACATGGACAATGATGGGACCGATAATTGACGGGACAGTACCCGACGATTCGACGGCCGTGGTCGTGCGACGCGTCGACCGTCGTGGGGGCGGCGTCTGGGCTGGCGGAGGGCCGTCGAATGGTGGGAGGGGGCCTTGATACTCGTGCAGACGGCCGAGGCGCTTGAGATAGTCGTAGCGGTTACGGTAGGCTTTCTTTTGTTTTGCTAGCTCCTCGCGTTGCTTAACAAACTGCTTGCCACACGCAAACACCTTCTTCTGGTGGCACTTCATGTTGCCATGAATGGCGGAACGCTTCTTACACTTGGGGCAGGTCTTGGAGCGGCGCGGCATTTTCCCAAAATGGTGTTCAGTAAAAATATAAATTTTGAAGATATAACTTTAATTTATGAAGGCAACAACACTACGAGAAGGATCAACTTTTGGATCAAACTTGACCTACGAGTTATATAATATGTCCGGAGTTACCTAATTCGTCGCTTAAAATGTTGATCCAAAAGTTGGCCTGTCCCGCGGTTGATCCAAAAAAAAAAATCTCCGCAGTTTATACCGTGGCCAAATACATAGGAAGGTTGGGGTACTCTTCATATAAGTACATGTCTTACAGCACTTTGGCAATTACCGTCTCCCTCTTCCATTCGGTCACCGCACTCTCGATCTGTCACCGCCCTCTCGACCTGTCATCACCCTCCACTTTCTATGTTACCACGCTTTGATGTTGCTACCTTCGTCGTGTATCGGTACCACCAAAAAAATGTTATACCGATCACTTAACTCCCAGAGAGTTATACGTTGGGCTTGCATCTCACCGAACGCTTATTGCGATATTGAAACATTTGTAAGAGTAAGTTTATCTTTAGCTATCACGTTCATCACTTGCAATATCATCAGACTCGGCGTCGGCGCTGCTGTCCTCCCTATCGCTTCCGCTACTACCTTCTCCTGCGCTCGCCTCGTCTGAATAGTCGCTATCGTCTTCGCCGCTCGCTCCTTCCTGATTCTCATCTTCGTCCTCGCTCCCATTCACACGCCTGGCCGCTTGATGCCCGCGCACTTGCTGCCTTCTGTGCTGCCGGCGAATGTGCTGGTTGAGAGAGTTCCGTAGTCTGTAGGGTCTATCGCAATACCGACACCGATTTTCCCCAGGGCCACATTCTCTTAGGTGATCGCGCAGCTCCGGTCTAGAGTAGACAAGCGTCAAGAATCTTTCACAGCGAAAAGTCCGGAAATGCACAGCCTCCGTGGCATCAGCTTCTTGCTCAATCCCCTCCACCAGTACATAGCAATGTAGGCGAATGTTTAGCGTGTCAAACGCTGCACCAGCATGTGCCAGGTCACCGCGAAAAAACACCATTTCTCTGCGCTGTAAAACTAGCGTCTCCCGATCCGAATACTCCGCTTGACTACCAAAGCAGCCAGGGTGAAAAAGCGTATCGTCCATCAGCGCTATTATTATCGAAGCCTGGACAATGTTGCGAGTGTGCAACGCTTCCTCGGTCTGGGAAATCGTGGTGTACGGCTTGGTCTCCACCACCAGGATGCGACTTGATCGCATGCCATCCGTTTTGATCCAGTATCCACCCGGCGTAGATAGCTGTCAGCATTTCGGCGATCATAGCGTTTATCTCGCCTACCGCATCACAAAGTGGATTCACGTCTGCTTGTCCACGAAACGGATCTCGTCGACGCCGGTAGACATCACGGAAGATAGGATCATAGTCAAGCCCTTCAACTTCGCGTAGTGCACGCGCGCACAGTTCGTCACTAATACCGATGTCGCCTACCACGAAACCCTCGTTCCAAAATGTTGCAAAGTCACGCCGAGATAGCCTGTTCATTACTCTTACAAGAGCCGTAGCTGTCGCTCTTCACTTGGCCTCTGTATTTTTGCAGTAGCGAATATCCACACTAAACCACAGGCTTCACACACCGCGGTCCACACTAGCTGCTGCAAGAGCAGCACACAGCGCAGCAGACGAAGAGCGCGGGCGGCAGGGAAGACCCGGGGCTTCAGACAGCAGCACGACACATGGGAGACACGAGACTCTGGGCGTTCCAGTAGAGGTGCGGCAAGCGCAGCCGCGCCACGCGAGGGCACAGTAGACAAGGGGCGTGAGGCGCGACAAGCTCCACCAGCTAGCGCAGCGAAAACGGGGCGCCAAGGGCTCCAGCCGTAGCGCCAGCTAGCGCAGCGAAAACGGGGCGCCAAGGGCTCCAGCCGTAGCGCCAGCAGCGCAAAAAACACGGGCACAAGTGCTCCAGTTGTAGCGCCGGTAGCGCAGTATTACGGGCGCAGGTACTCGAGCAGGAACGCGCGCAGCGTGGCAGTCACAGGCGTCAAGTACTTCAGCAGTAGAGTGGGCGGACGACAGACTTGGTCGCCGACAGAAGC
>JAIKVE010000277.1:9964-23931 GCA_024679115.1 Phytophthora pistaciae | reverse complement strand
AGAACTGATATTTTGTTTTATGCCTATGAACTTCCTCCTAAATGTAATATTCTAAACTAGGAATCTGTCAACGGCTGGTTGGCAGGATTCCGCTAATATGCATGTCGCTCATTGGTTAAAAGATGCTGATTTCAACCAATAGGAATCCTAAGTGTCTATGGACCACCCGTCGTGGTGATCGTAAATGAATGTAGCCCTTGATGTAACGTACACCAAGGCCGAGGAAGTGTTTGAACCTTTAACAGACATCGCGTCTGTTAGAGTTACAAGTGGCTGTGGCCACTTGTGCGCGTAACCCCGTTACACCAGGAATCAGTGGCACGGGATTGGCGACGGAGATGGTCGGAGGTTCGGGCGGCGAGAGGTGCGGCCGGTAGCAGAGCAAGTAGCTATGTTCACGAATCCTCAAGGCGTATACGATGCCTGCTCAGGAGCATGGGGTCATCCGCCTAGGAATGTCTGGAACGGCAAGTATTGTGTACGAGCCGAAGGAGACGGAATCGGTACCGACGAGGAGTAGTTGGTCGGAAATAAAGACGACGGCTGTCAAAACGAAACCGCAGATGGAGATGACAGAGTCGAGAGCTGACGGGGCGGATACAGAGTCGGGGCTTAGCGCCTGAAGGTGATGGTGACGCAAGGGGCGCTGAACGAGAAGCGAGACACCGATAGGTCCTCGAGCGCGCTTCGACACGTGGGGAACGAGAGCAATCGTGGATAGGTGGGCGACACCTGCTACAAGCTGGCCATTGGGTGCTACAGTGTCGTGTGGAGCCGAAGGGTCATGCTTGCAATCAGCTTGGTCATTACGCCTGTGAGTGCAGAGATGCCGAAAGAAAAAAACAAAGAACGACGCGTACCTGAAGGAGCGTGATACGAAGTCGCAAGCAGCCTCGGAAAAGAGTGGACATGTGTCGTAGACAGTTTCCTTTCACGTTCAGGTCATGGGGGTAAGGAAGTAGTCCATTCAGATGTTACATTGAACTCGGGGAGCCAGGTCGATGAACGTAAGCTCGTCAAAATTGCGGGATGACAGCGTCGACCGGTGAGCTGGGACGTCGAGGTCATCCCCCAAATAAATGCGTGCATGTGTATGGACTAGTTGGGAAGCCTGTCATGATCGCGATAAACACATAGCAGAGAGAGTACGAGTACTCGCAACGTACATGGCTCGCACGATAATCCGACGTGCTGGGGGTCGCCTTGGTGACCTTGTCTGTGGCTCGAGCTTCCGTCACCGCTTTGCGTCCAGTATGCCGACCACAGCCAGGGCGAGCGGCCGTGGGCGAACTGTGAGCGGCGATAACGCAGCCTGGAAAGTCAGACGCTCGACCTCACGAGCGAGGACCTTGTTGAAGGCGGGCGGCGGATGTGACCTAAACCCCCTAGGTGTATGTTTGCATTAGGCTCACAGCCGTGTCGTACGAACCCTTGGTCAGTTCCTGGAGCCTTGTCGGTCGAATTGCTCTTGTACTGTCCCTTGTCGTCGTGCGAATCTCAGCTCGGAATTCTGCTCTTTTGCTCGTGCGGTACGATTCCACCTGGGGGTCCCTAAATTAGGAGTAGAGAAAGCGAGCACGTCCGTGGCGGGATGATATCGAGTTGTCCATCGATGAACCTTAGGCACGTCGCCGCAAAAGATTAAATGGCTGCTCCTCGAAAGGACTCATTTCCGTTCTACTCTACCTCGCGTTGGGAAAACCTATTATTCCGGGCGCTGCATGCTACAGACCGTATGCCGGATAGAAAGCCAAGGCATCTACAAATACACACAAACACTCATTCTTGGCAAGGTCGCGTCATCACAGCACGTCGAATCGCCTGGGTCCGTTTAGCGGGGACTGTGCCTTTTGCCATTGATGTTCTGATCACCCTCTCTCACAGGAAAAACTATTTTACACCTCGCCTTCTCGTAAAATCCCCAGTTACGGCGTCCGGAGCAGGCCGAAATGCCACTTGTTATTTGGTGGCATTGCCGGGTCCGGCTGGAGCGTGTGCGCTTGTCCTTCTAATGGCTTCAGGTGCATAAAAATTGTTGCAGCTCTTCTAACTGTTACAACACAGAAAAAGCAGGACCACACAAACTCTAAAATAGCTCTTCAAGCAGCTTGCATGATCGCAATATGTATTTATATATATGTAGTTTGCACTGTACGGCTAGCGCTCCTGGTAGTTCTACATTAGCATTCCGTGGACCAAGATTTGGAAGTCAACAGCGTCAGATGAAGCTTTAGTACTGTTTCGACAATCCTTACCATCGCATAGAATCGGCAAAAGTAATCAAGTGGGTTGTACTGAGAACCATTTGTTCGATCGCAACTACGATCTTGCGCATTGTGAACATAAAATGCGTGCACAGACTGTGTTTTGTCGATCCAAGCGGTGTAAATGGCAACTGGGCATTGCTAGTGACGACGAAGATGATGATACGAAGCCTAAATGCCCGAGCGTCTACAAGTTCAAGAGCTGCTTGATCTTGGATGCGCAAGAGGTATTTCAACAGGGCAGAAACGCAATGGACAGAAATGATCATCCTACTCCTGTGAAGCGTCAATTGTCAACGGAAATGACATACTGTATTACTGCTAGTCTAAGCGCTGGTGAAAAGACGACGGCTACAAAGCTCTTTGCTACTATTCGTACTATGGTGCACGCAGGGGATATGGATGGACTAGCGCCCGTCGAGCAGCAAGTGGTTGACTTTGTCAAGGAGGGCGGCGCGTCAATCCAACAAATTCCATGGCTCCGTTGATAGCGCATTGTGTTCTGTGTGATATGCAATCGGATTTTCCTCCTGGAGGTACTGGCAGTGTCTCCCATCTTGGGATGGGTCCACTGCCTGTCTACTTTGTTCTGGAATTACTTGCGTACAGCTCATACATGATTACGTTGCTGTACAGACCCGTCTCGACTACTCCACAGTCTTCCATATTGACAGCACACACAGCATGGTGGTCAACGGCTAGTTGTGTTTGCTTTTGGCTACACTTATTGCAGTGGATATTTCTTCCTGCTCACGTTTTTAGCACACTCAAAAGCGTGCCCTTGACATTGGATGGTACATCCGCTACCTAAATCGGCTTTGTGTGGATTTGTGCGGTGTGCAATTTCTGCCGATGTTTGCGATGATGGATGCTGACAAAGCCCAATTTAATGCTTGTGCGACTGAGCTTCAGGACACCATAGTGTTGATGTGCTGGTTTCAAGTCACCAAGAACGTTTGGGCACAGGCGCAACTCAAAAATGTTAGCGTTGCGGACACCAGAGAATTCTTTAAAGAGCTGACATGCATTTTGCTGCGGAGCAAAATTTTCCGGTTGTTAAAGTTCGCGGTCTAAGTAGATGGAGCAGTTAAGCGCGGAACGCCGGTGCGCAAACTGACCGGCCACATCACCAAACAGTGGGTTAATTCGCGCAGATTTGGCCGGTGGCAGGCATTTTACACTCCACGTAGATATGCAGACACCAACAATCCACTGGAGCAATACCACCGAAAGGTAAAGCTCCAGTGCCCCGATGGCCCTTCTATTCCAAGTGAGCTGATCAAAAACGGGATGCAGCGCGCCTTGCTTTTTGAACAGAGACGTACAGTTTAGCGCGGTGGCTGTTGCTTCGGATCGTCTGATGAAGCTGTATCGGTTCATGTACATGCGGGGAAGCAACCCGTATCCCTCCTGTCTATGATGTCTTCGTGGACCTGTTCAGAGTCCAGTGAGGCTCTCGTCACTGGAAAAGAAGACGGCCAAAGACAATTTTAAATCTGCCAACTCTCGTCGTATGCAAAGAGAGGGTATGCCGGCCGGTGGGTGAATTGTAGACACTCGGCGTAGGGTGTGCTCTTGCGCATACAACAGAAAGGATGGTATGTGCAGCCATGTTGTATGCGCTTGCGTGTAGGATGGCGTTAATTATCCAGGGGTTAGCAATGCGACGCGTCAGTTTGATCGGCCTACCGCGTCCCGTCGGCAACCTGTGGCAGATTGGGATGAGCAAGTCACGACAGATAAGCAAGCCCTGGATAGTGCTTCATAGACTAATTTGTATGGAGTGGACATTTTACCATCTGAGGATTCGGACCAGGCCGGGGCTGCATCGCCTGATGTTGGTGCGTTTGTGAATGCTGTGTTGGCTGGAGGCTTGGTCGCCCCAGCTGGAAATGCAGAGAACAGATCCGCAAACATGGTGGAAAGGCTTACCAGCACCATTAACTAATTTGCATCCGAGCGGTCACATCTTCATCCTGCCGCCAGCGCTAATAGCCAGATAGCGTCCAAAATCAGCGAGGCCGACACCGAGGTTTTGGAGTACGCCCCTTATTGACCATCAATACTGCGGCGGAGAGTGATACACCACGCTTTCGGCCGGCTACGAACACATCGCACCACGCGTCTAACCTTCGCGAGCCAAGAACCCTCCGCAGCGAAGCGATCACGGTGCAGATGAGGTCATGTTTTCCGGCAACTGTCGCCGAAGAGTATTGATTACTTTCTACTTCTTCCTTGATTTAGGTAAGAAGCTCACTGAATGCACTATGATTCCTATGACGAGTATGTTTGTGTTCATCGTTCAGTCATTGTCCAAAGTGAGCGCAACTACACAAAGCGTCCATTCTGCACGTACTCGCGCACATCAACGCGGGGGATGTCCTCCAGGCACCTGAGCAACGAGCACAAGAACGACCTCAAGCGCGTGTAGGCGAACGGAACCGATCACCAGGGCGAGGGGCGAGACCTGCACGAACCACCGCGAGACCGTGCTGCGCAGCACCAAGTAGTCGCTCAAGCTCGTCCTGAAAGAGCGCGATCTGTCCAAGAAGGACGGGATCGAGCAGATGAAGCAGGCGCATGAACCTCATGAAGCTGCGCGATCAATTCAAGAAGAAAACTGTGGCGCTCGAGACCTGCTGCCATCAGTGGCTGCGCGAGCTGCAGGAGTCGCTCGAGCTGCTCAGCAAAGTGACATCAACGAGATCGAGAAGCGCAAGAACTTGCACATCAACGACCTGATGAAGAACATCTAGATGGGCCTTCAAGGAGACTAAGACATACTACAGCGACATCACGAAGGACAACCTACGACTCGTCGACTCGCTCAAAACGAGATCGCTGTCATGAAGAAGAAGGCAGCGGTCACTACCAAGCTCATGCACGACGTCTCGCACGAGAAGATGCGCTTATTGGAGCCGCTACTCGCTGCGATTCAGGAGGTGGAGCTCCACCTCCGTTGTGAGCTCAAGGTCGCGCCGAAGGACAAGCTCTTGCTGCGCAATACCAAGGAGAGGCTGCTGTATCTCGCGCAGCAAGTGCACGACCTCAAGCGACGGCAGGCCGAGCTCCGCACCATGGAGTCGAACCGCAACGCGCTGTAGGACACGTTCGAACACATGGTGCAGACCATCCACAAGGAAGGTGAGTGCAAGAACCTTATCCTGGAGCAGCGTCCCTCTGTCATGGACGGACAGCACGCGCGTAAGGGGGCTCAACTACAGGAGATTCTGCTCGCTGTTAACCTCGACCCTGTGCAGGCGCGGCGCATGACCGAGACGCTCGGCACGCTTCTGGACTCGAAGCACACGAAGATCCGCAAGCGGCAGTACAGCGTGGCCAAGGAGAGCAAGGCCTACAATAATACACTACGGACATGCACAGAGAAGTTGACACAGTTTGGCATCCCAGAGGTGCGAGCGCTCGGCGTGTGCTTGGCTACCTTCACTGTGGTGAAACGCTCTGTTTGTGTGGACACCCCCTTTTGATAATTTATGTGCCCGCAACGCACGGACTGTATGTTGCCTCCTGCTTGTGAGGGTGGTTTACCCCGAGGTTGTGTAGTGGTATATCGGCCCCCACCGCTGTCGAGGAATGGAAACGAGACGAGTGAGTCGAGAGAGGATAACTATAACGACGACGAGACGAGGACGAGAACGGCACGTACGGCGTCGTGTGCTGCACTGGCAGGCGGTGGTGTATGTCGCGACTAAGTGAAATAAATGAACAAGGATGAGGCTTCGCAATACGAAGAACGCGCAGTGCACAATGTTGTGAGTGTGTGGCCAGCGATGACATCAGTTCCCTTCATACAAGCGGAAAGGGAACGAGAATCGCGAGCACGAGTGGACTCCAACCTGGGGAAGACACGGATGGTCGGCTTCGAAGTGAAAAGGGCGACGACGTGCCTCACGTGTGAAGAAGGCGGGGATAACGCGAAGATGGCGCGATGGACGGTAACAATGAGCTATTATTGTCGAGCCCGATGCCGTGGTTCTGACGACCGATTCAGCAAGGGCGGTGGGCACCCCGAGGCGGCTCGCTGGACGCGTAGGTAATCGCGAACGATTCGGCGGACATAGTGATGCAGTAGACGTGTCGATCGCGCCAAAGGCTACCGAAGTGACAGTGGTGATGACGACGTAGGTGCCGGTGTGCACCTCGAGCGTGGTGACGGTGGAGGGCGGCATGCCCAAAGCCAATGCTAACATGGTGGTGCACAGCGTGAACAGCGACGTGCATGAGTTGTCAGCCGAGGGGCACGCGGGGAAGACGAGAACGAGAATGGGCGTGGCGATGAGCAGGGAGTCGCACACGAGCGATGGGTTGATGCTGAACCGCGAGTCCACTGACGGCAGCAAGCAGACTCCAAGCATCAGGTTGAGGTTGTGCAACGCTTGTTGGAGGAAGCAGCTGCCATGGTGGGCACTAATATGGAAGCTGTGGCTCGCGCGGTAAGCGGAGGGTCGAGCGCTTCAGCGACGGACGTGAACCTGGTGAGTGATGACGAGCTTATTGTGGGCAACGGATTTTGAGTGGCAAACTCCATGCGCAGTATCTCAAAGAGCTAATGGTCAAACGACGAAGCGAAGAACGAGCCATCAGAGCAGCGACGAGCTGCTGATGCGCTACAAGTGGAGCGGCAGATATAGCGGTGGGTGAAGCAATGGCGGAGCTCAAGATGCAACGCCAGCAGCATTGGAGGAAAGGCAGTGGGAACGCGTGACGAGCTCAGTATGTGTGGGCAGCGACGCGGGGGTAGTGAAGGAGTTACAAGAAGTTGATGGCGACGAAGTCGAGAGCGTTGGCGCTGACGCCGAACTGTCGACGTCCATGATGAAGGTGAACGATGTACAGTGGGGTGTAAAGATCGACAGCAGCTGTGCTCGCTACACTATTGTGGGCACTGAGTGGATAGCCTGCGGTGACAAGGCGCCTACAAACGCACCTGTGAGCTGTGTGGAGGGCATCGGCGACTTCCTCAATCATATAGTTGGTGTCTAGCTCTTTGGGTTCGTCGGCGTGGGCGTCGACACATTTGAGATCGCCGTGCGTCGTAAAGGGATGCACGGACGATTTCTCCGTCAGCGTGGACTTCCTGAGGGTACGCGGGGCAACGATGGAAGTCGACCGCGATGTGGCCCGATACCACGACGGTGCTAAGGCCGTGGTGATTTCCTTCCGGGCGCATAACAGCCGGAGCGGCGCCAGAATATCAGTGGTGTGCATGCTGATCGGGACGTGGGTGACGGAGCACGCAATGACTCCGGAGGAAGTGCCTTTAGCGGCTGTAGATTGTGAACACGGGTTTTCTATCCCACGCACTACATGGGCGCGGCTATGGTCACGACGGTACGTAATGGGCGTGCATGGGTTCCAGCGATCAACAGCAGCGATAAGCCGGCAAGGCCACAAAAAAGTAGAAACTTAATGCCTGGGTGCCCGTGGATGAGGTCATGACAAGCTTGTCCATGAACGGTGAGTTGGACGCAAGCAGAATAGGTCAGTGGTTTAATGAGCTGATAGTTAGAAGCCATTTGGATGATGGAATTGAATTCCACATTGGTGAGGCGGATTCGAACGCGCATGGATTAGTTAGCCTATTAGGGTCACCCTATCCACCTCGAGATGCACGCGGCGACGCTTGGACTGAGCCCCAGACGTGAACGTTTCGCTGCCACGTTTTCAGCTTATCAATCTTCGTCTCTATCCACCCCCTCTACAGATATGCTTCATACGATTCTTCCGCGGCGGCGCCTTCGCATGATTTTTGCTGGCAATTGATGTGGCTGCGTATTGGTTTATATTGAAATAACACAGTGAATACTTTCAAGTGACCGACTGGATCGATTCCAGGCACCAATATAGTGTATTAGCCAATACGAAAACTAAGTAATGGTTAACAACGGTTTATTTAATACTAATGTGAACATGAGCATTATGGGCTTGATCAAGCGCTTTTTACTCTTATCCCCTCAACCGTTTCAGTTTCTTTCGATGCTTGTTCTGGTAGTATGATTTTTCACTCTAACAATCTTACAGCAGTCCTCACAAATACACTTCCTCTCTGCTGTGGAGCCCCCATTGTCCTCGTCCTCTTTCTTGACTTTCCTTCTCATTGCTCTCATTTCTCTCTTCGCCACCATTCTTTTGTGAATCCGGGCATGGTTCTCTAATTATCATCTCGATTTGCATTGGAGTAAGCAAGCCTCACAGAGATAACCCTAGACGCAAAAGCGGCAGCTTCAGTAGCACCAGCTTTTATCTTGATCCCTTTCACCAGAGTGCAGCGGTCAAGCCGGAAGTTCTCTACTTTGTAGGCGGCACCAGCGTGGGTAAGATCTCCACGAAAGAACAACATTTGACCCACCTCCAAAACCATAAGACAACATCCACTAGAACACCCGAACAAGACTCGATCAGCCGGCGAGCGAGGCAGGGGTGCTGCAAGCGAGACTCGAAGTTTCCGGCGAGCAAGACAGGGGCGACCGGCGAGTGCGACTGGGCTGCGTATGTGCAATAATGAAGCCGGGGCTGGCAGTTGGGAAGTTGGGAATGCCAGTGATGAACAGCCCCCCACCCCCCCTTTTTTTTTTTTTTTTTTTTGGGGGGGGGGGGGGGCTGTGCAGCCAGCACTACAGGAGTTGATGGTGATTCTGGGACCCGGAGACTGGCTCCGCGCGATTATGGGCTTTGTGATAGGTACGGTGCAAGCTGGGCCCTTGCTTGTGTGGTCTGAAGACCGACTGTATGAGGATATGCACGGCCTTTGTTATGAACTGTTTAAACGGCTTCGTGTGCAAATGTCGCAAATTGCTGCTTGACGTACAACCAGTTACATGAAAAGTGCCATGAGATCAATACGACCCCCCCCCCCCCCAATATTCGTATTGCTGTTACATAACGGTTGTGTACACGTTAGTGGCTAATTGTTTTTATATTATTTAAGATTGCATACTGCCTTGTAGGCGTAAAAAATGACCACATACCTAGCACATTCCGAGATATGACTTTGGGTTAATGACGATATGTACTTGTGCTGTACCTAAGATACTATTCCCGAAGAGGCGGGTCATGTGCATCCGGCGGCGAAGCACGGCATCAAAGACCACGCTATCAGATCAAAGAGTGGGATGAGCAGGATCAGTTTTCTGGACGATATATCAAACTAAATATCGGCCAATCGATAAATGCATAATGTTATTAGAGTACCATTTATACAGCGAAGCTGTATTTTTTACACCTAGACTAACGTCATGTGTCCTGCTTTCAAATTACAGCCGATGAGCCTTCCGGGGTCTCCTTGACCCACTGGACACTGCTTTATGGGCCACGGCCCACTCCTAATCGACGTTCTTCGTCAGTAGTTTAGTTATCGTCGCCATAATGGATCTAAGTACCTTAACAAGGTGCCGGTTGTAGTCAGTCCAGTGAACAAACCTATAGGCTTCGACTGCATCCGTAGATCTAGAAAATGCTCTCGCTGCCGACACTAACCGCTGCAACGGCCGTACGCCGACGCTACTAAGCTTGTGGCCCAAGTACTACATGGACCGAGATGCGAAGCTACACTTCTTCATTTATAGAGTCAATCCAGCTCGATACAGCCGTTCTAGCACGTTTGCCAACTCTAATACGTGCCGTTTCATGCCACCTCGCGTAGACTAGACACGTTACCCATCTAGGTCCAATGGATGATAGGATGATACATAAACCTCTACTTTTTTTGTTACAAAGGACGGTATGCAAATGACAAAAGGGCGCACCGTTGACAGCGATGTTTATCACCCAATTTAAAAGAAATGTGGATAGGCGCATCATGCACCCCTTGCTCGCCAAAGGGGTTAATGACGCTTTTGTCAAGCCGAACGGTACATGGACAAACTGATAGAGTCCTTTCTTGGTCATAAAGGCAGTCAAATCAATATCACCAGAAGCGATGCGTATCGGCCATTAGCCTGCGTGAAGAGCTAGAGTAGCGAATAGCATCTCTCCACCAAGAGCATCGAGCGTCTCGTCGGTGCGAGGAAGGGGATAGACGTCCTTCTTCGTTACTTATTAAGCGCCTTGCAGTCCGCGCCGAATCAAACGACGCCGATTTTTTTTTTCTTCTGACCAGTGCAGCGAGCAAACCTCAAGCGTTATTACCCTCCTCAATGCTGTTCGCGATCAAAATATTCGTTACGTTCTCGTCCACAATTCGGACCTCCATCTGCGCCCGGCGATGTCTCTTTAGCATAATTGGCGCAGTCTCTTCTTTTTCGGCGCCAATGTGATGACGCACATTCAGGGTCGTCGATGAATGGCAGTTACCTGCGCTAACTTGTTGTACGGTAGACACGTAGTACCGGTACCGTACCCGCTTCCTCGTCACTATCAATAATAATAACGAGATTCGAAGGGATATTTCGTAAATCGCCTCGTGAAACATTTTCGCCACCGCTTGAACTGACGCGACCGGTACCGGTGCAGTTACCGTTCATACTGGTCACTGTACGGTCTACAGCAACGATGATGCTGCTTTTACCGCTGCCAGCAGCAGATGTATTGCCACGAGAACAATTTCCACCACCACTTGAGCTGACACTTCCGTTCTTGTACTTCTTCACTATTCTGGAAACGGTGACCCCTTGGTTACCCTCGCTTAAAGCGAGGAAATCGGGAAAGGTCCGGCAAAAAGTTAGTACCTTGCTGTTGGCAATAGCACCGTCAGCACACATGAGCCGATCGCAGTAGTCCAGAGCCGATTTTTTGTAAGATGTCATCTGGGGCGGCCTTCCCGCACCTTTTAGTCGCTTACGGATGCCGAAGTCAGCGGGTATCCTTATTTCTGAGATGGTTTTGTCTGAGTACTTGTCTCGCGACAACTTTAAGCGACAGCGGCGTGCTCGTAGATGTGCACGGACCTACACACTGCGGAATTTTTGGACTCGAGAAAAGCAGCAGAAATTGTGGTCCCCTCGACCAAGACGATATGAAGTCATGCCAGTGCTACAATTATGTTACAGACAACATTGTCGAATATTTCTTTCTAACTTTGGCTTTGTTCAGCAAAAGTCTTTTTATCTTCCCGAGTTCACTGTTTCGAGACGCGGAGTACTATTATCATGCCTCGAAGTTAGAAGACAGCGGTATCGAATTTATGGAAGTGAGCAGGTTGGTGGATTTGTTGGACTGGACAAAATATTTCTACTTGTACTAGAGTCTATTAGTAATTGAAAGTATTCAGACACGCAAAGTTTTCCTGTACCACATCAACTCCTTGAAACCTCTCCACAGCTCCGATCACATTTTCGATGTCGCAAAGTCCTTGCTACGGCAAACCTGGACGCAAAATGTGAACTTCATGGAGAAAACCATCTACACCAAGCCCCAACAAACCCATAGTGTCAGTTGTGGTATTTACATGCTACACTACCTCAAACAAATTACGAATCATATCGCAGAGCATAACACTACGTCATTTTTTGGGGAAGTGGACGAATTGGCGTCGAGATTTACGTCTGCTCATGCTGATCGGTTCCGTTCGAGATTGATGGAGACGATAAAAAAACTGTAGTAGTGGTGGCTATCTCCGCTGCGATTCATCGCTCCAACAAATAGATATGCTGTCGACGACGGCCCCACCACACTTCAGATGCCGTTGATTCAACCCGAAATAGTGCTAATATCTAATATACATGATGATAAGCGAGGCACCGTAGCGTGCGGGGCTACCAGTTAAAGTCTGACCCCGGCCGAGTTGGCGCGCCGACCATAACAAGTTTGACAAACGTGTGCATGCCGCAGCTCACCAGCATGGTGTTGAATTGGCCCTAGATCGAATCTATGCATTGTAACAAAGACGGTTTGCACAGTAGAACGGTAGGCGGGGCGATCAGCAGTGATCTGAAGCTCTCAGTGTCGGCGAGCGGACCATAATTTAAGCTTTTTTATTTAAAAAATAAGGTGTATGCAGCGCCACCGCCTACTCCCCCAGAGTGGCGGGTCCGTTTGAATTGGCCCTAATGGAATCAATGTATTGTAGCAAAAAACGATTAGCAAAGTAGAACGGCGAGATATGGCGTGTGGATAGAGCTAGCGAAGTGGGGAAATACAACATTTATCTAAATGTTATATGAAGTTCCGGTTTGGCCGGAAGTGTCCACATTGACGCCACTGGAGCCTGGTAGGTTGCCGTTCTACCTGATCTTATTGGTACTGGTGCACGTCTAACATGTATATAAGCTGGCACGGACGGCGATGGACGCAGGTATTGTGTAGGTAGAGGGTCGGCCAAAAACATTTGGACACATCACCGCCAGCTCCACGGGCGCGCGTCGTGCCGCAAATGCGGCTTGCACTAGTTTCTAGGCAATGTACACGGACGATAGAGCTAGATACACCGCCCTGAACGGCCATTACTACACGCGAGCTGCCGCCAGTATCGGCGTTTTAGCTAAATATTGCATTTCGGCAAACTTTACGCCTCGAGCGAAGTCCGTTTCGCCATCGAGTTTATCTTCTACGTCGTATGGCACCAAATTGCATCGCGTGTTGCGAGTTGCTGAGAGCGAATGTCATTTTGAAGGATTAACCTGGATCTGTCCATTTGGTAACCATTTTGTGCTGCTGGTCGATGCATGCCTTGGTCGTGCTGAAAACCTTTAGTCTGCAAATACACACACACGGGCGATCATCGCCAAATATCCTCGTACTGACACCTTGCAACTTATCCAGAGCGAACAAGAGTGGAGTAATCACAGCTATAAAATTATGTGGACTAAGTGGACAACCTTATAACACTCCAGCACGCAGCGACACCGGGGTCGATGGTATATCTTTCGCTTTGGCAACAACAAAAGCGACATTATCATATATGCCCTAACAGCGTTCAACGCATTCCGGCGAGACACCTAGCAACTTAAGGATGTACCACAAAAGGCCGTGTAGAACGCTACCGAATGCATTCTGGAGACCGAACCAAATGATCCGAAACTCGCGGTGCTTTCGTCGAGTTTGGTCAATCAGCGTCGACGCCACTAAATGGTGTCCTTCACAGCCATTGACAGACCGAAAACTTATTGAGGGGGCGGGAGCGTGGCGCACGTTAGCATCGATCCAACGGGTAAAGCGTTCAGCCAGCACTCCAGCGTACAGCTTGTAGATTGACTGCTGCAAGCAGATTGCCCCCCCCATAGCATCGATCCAACGGGTAAAGCGTTCAGCCAGCACTCCAGCGTACAGCTTGTAGATTGACTGCTGCAAGCAGATTGCCCCCCCCCCCAGTTACTTGAGTCATCACAAGGGCCTTTCTGGAAGACCAGCCGGGCCGTGTCCATTTTCCAACTGTGGGGAACGCGTTTGTGCTCCCAACAGCATGTGCAGGGAAAATCTGGACAGCAAAGCGTCGGTAGATATCGTAGCCAACTCCGTCCAAGCCTGGACTGGTGCGCAAATTGATCCGGTCCTATTAGTAGTTCAATCAGCGAAGTTACGGTGGGCAAGCTACGCAGTGCGTCGGGAAAGGTCTCTCCGACGCGATTTTGCGGGTCGAACCCGGCGTGTGGTGTGTTGATGCTGCCGAAACACTGCAAGAGCTGCTAGCCGGAGAGGGGGCAACCAGGATTCTCGTTGTGATAGAGATTGTGGCTGATGCTGGTTTTCATCGCGGCCTGGTTGCTGCCGCCTGCTTTAAGATATCCGCCACTCAGTCGTTTCTTG